>JAQFVV010006335.1:538441-779647 GCA_028023455.1 Epiperipatus broadwayi
GCTGTACATTGGTATAGCATGTGTTGTAGGGTTTCTTCTGATCGATGGCACAGTCCACAAGGATCTATTTTGAAGTACATTCTTTTGTGATGCAGAAAATAGGTTGTGGGCATGGTAATGAGATTTAATTTCAAAATAAAGTCAAAAAATTTTGGTTCCAGAGCCCATTTTTTAAATTATTTTTAATAGTCTTTTTGTTGTTTATCCCTAACATTGGTGCTACATCATTAATTGTTATTTATTTCATTTGTGAGATCATATGATATTCCAATATGAATATTTGTTTGTATATTGTTCAGGTATGTTTGCCATGGTTTTAAATTCATTATAATAATTGTTGATATGTATGATTGAGTTGGAGGTGGATGATCAGTTGGGATGATTTGCACAAGGTGTTTTAGTTTTGTGAATTGCTGTAAGGTGGTAATTATGAGATTCGCTTTGTTTTTGGATGTGAAATATATGTTAATATTGTGTAAGCCTAGTCAGCACTTTTAATGGAGTGGTTGATTGAGCCTTCTTCCCCCCGTAATGAAATTAGCTACTGTTTTTTGGAACCATAGTAGTTGATTGCAGATGGTTTTTATTTTTGATTTAAAAACTTTTGAGAAGAATATAATCATGTAAATAATAAACTATTTTTGTTATGATGAGCTGATTTATCAGCTGTACCTGTAATATGATGAAGAAATATGTTTTTGATAATGAGTTTACTGTTTGTTTGTTTGGCCTCCTCTTTTAGTTTATTTTGTATGTGGCATCTCATTCCTTTAAGTCCCATATGGAAAGGAAAACCAAGAAAAGAAGTTGGTTTTGATTGGTATGTGTTTGTGCACGAGCTTTTCAGTAAATAGTGACCATGCTGATGTTTTTGTGGGATTGAATTTCAGTTTTATATTGCTGGTATAGTCTTTAGGAATTTTTTGCAGCTGGGTGAGTTGTTTTTTGATGATAGGAAAACAGTAACATCATCCATATATGCTAAGCATAGTATATGTTCTGTAGTGCCTGGTATCTGTATTCCAGTAAAAGATTGTTCTATTTTTTGAATGAGAGGGTTAATGTATGAGTATGAATAGTAATGAGCTGAGAGGTGATCCTTGAGATATTGATTGTGTAAAGGGAGTAAATGATGGGGAGTTTCTTCCATTGATGGTTATATGGATTTCATGATTTAGAAGTTTGCTATTAGATATAGATGAGTTTTTGGGTATATCAGTGTTATTGAGCATTTCTAGAAGTATAGGTATATTTATTGAGTCAAAATGCTGCCTCAATATCTAGTGCAGCTATGGGGCTATATTTTTTTGTTTTCTTATTGATGCTAGGATTGTTTTAAAGAATAGAGCTGCTTGTATTGTTGATGAAGTTTTTTTTTTAAATTGGTATTTTGAAATAAGCATTATTATGTATGGCTCGATTTCTTGCTTTATGATTTTTTCTATGATTTTAATTGGTAATGGCCCCATGGATATAGGTTATAAATTAGTTAGTGAGGGGAGTAATGTGTTTTGTTTTGTTGAAAGGAACAATTGCAATAGGATACACTCCTTCTATGTACTGTATTTTTATGTTAGATGGTTTGCTAAATTGCATAAATATTTGGCAGTGAATTGACTAATGTGTTTTAAAGCAAAGCTGGAATTCTGGGGCTACCTGGGTGGCATGCAATTGGGATACTGTTTAGTTTTTCTATAAAGACATTTGTGGTAAAAGGTGTTTTTGTTTCTGTTGGGCCAAATAAATCTGGTTTAATTGTTTGAAGTTGTCTTGTTTGAAGTTTTTACTTGAAATATTGGTATATGGGCAAAATCATATTGTGACATGCAAATGTTCCTTGATTTGTGTGTATTGCCATTGGTACCTTGATAGTTTGTGGTCTTCAGGCCCCCATCTAATGTATTCCCTTGTCCAAGTGTGTGGTTTTGTAAGACATAGTTTGCTTTTTTTAATTTTGAGGTAGCTTTTAAGGATGTCACATGCATTATTGTATGCATGTGTAAGTTTATATATGTATTTTTGGGTTTGCTTTGAAGAGTTAATCATGGTTAATCATTTGTGAATTTCATCTGCTAGTGCCAGTAATTTTGATGGTGGTGGTTGCTTCATTACTATATGATTGATATTAAATGAAATAATGTTTATAAATGCTATATATTGTAGTATAGGATTGAGTTTCATTTTTTTAAGTTTGTTTATCATGATGTAGATTTCCGAAAAAATAAATTTGGGTGTGTTTACTGGTAATAGAACTCTAATTGTTCTTGTGAACGGAAGGGTTGATGTTTGGATATCATTGAAGTTAATTGTTATTGTTTGTGCTGAGTGATCTGAGAAAGCTGAGGGTGTAAGTTTTATTGTTACTAGATGGTGAAGCATTGGTGAGTAGAAACATAAATCAATTAGTGAAGAAGAATCGGCCATTGTGAAAGGAAATTGCATTTTCTGGTAGAAATCCTTCTACATTCATGAGTGGTATGGATATTTTATGAAGCCATCGTTTTGTGAATTCCTTGTATGTTGTGTTAAAATCACCTATTAGTATTGTTGAATTTGCTGTTTGCTAGCATGGAATTGATATTTGCTACTATGGTATTGATTTTGTTGTGTTGTATTGGCATGTAGATAAATATTATATTAATAATTATAATTTTATGTTGAAAAGTTGTAATAAGCATATTAGAATCAATATATATTATTTTAAAGCTAGTGAAAAAACATTTTGTGGTAATTAAAATAGCAGTACCTGCTGAGGAAGATGATGAATCTCTTGAGCAGGGACAAAATCCTTCTTTACTTAGATATTTAGCTGATTCTATTTTTGATCCAGTGTAAATTTTTGTTTCCAGTAATCCAAGTATGTGTGGTTGTGTATTTCTGATCCATTGTTTAAGTTTATAAATTTTTGTGGTTGAATTCAGGCCTCTTACATTATTAATTGCTGCAATTTTTAATTTCATTATGTTTAAGTATTGTTCATGGTTGTGTGTTAGTTATTTGGGTAGTTATTTGTGGTTGATCTTGGGCATCTTGATAATTTAGTTCTAAATCTTCATCTGATGTGCTGTTTGTGTCATCTAGCTGTGAGTAACTAGAATTGTCATATTGTTCTGTTTTGACTTTTTTGACCCCCTTTTTTTTTTGGTGGTCTTCCGGGTGGTCTTCTTTTCTGCTCTTGGTTAGTTGGTGTACTTAGTGATGAATTTGTGCTGAGATCTTCCATTATTTCTTGAGATGTATTATTTCTGATTGCAAGCCTTGTTAGGGCTATTTTTTCATTATTTATACACTTATTATTTGTTGTCATTTGTTTATCTGGTATTTGATTTTTGCTTTTATTTTTTTTAATTGATATGTCTAAAAGCATATTGGTGTTATTATAATTTTCATTAGTTATTTCAAGTTTATTTGTTGTTTCATCTGGGTGGTTTGATGTTTTTGTTCCTTCAAGTTGAATTTCATTTTTATTATTTTTGTTGGCCTGTTTTGCATTACAGTTGATTGCTAGGTGTCCTGATCCTTGCATTCAAAGCATTGTGGTCTTAGTCCCTTTATATAAAGAGTTAATACTGTGTCTTGATCTATTATTTGAGTGGGTATGTTTTCTGGGTCAATATTTTCGTTTAATTTTACTTTAAAATTAAAGCTATTGCTACCAATCGGTATAGGTGTATCGTTTAGAAAAATTTGCTTTATATATATTGCTTTGCCATAGGTTGAATTAGATGATTAAAGTCTTATATGCTGTACCCGAAATACGTGTTTTTGATAATGCCTGTGATATAATTTTGTAAACTTGGATCTATTATTATTAGGGCATAGTTTTGTAATGTTTTAACCCGAGTTTAAAATCTTGTTTTTTGGTGTCCATCATAAAATTCTATAGCAATATATATATATTGTTGGGATGTTCTCCAATATTTGCGATACTGTCCCACAGATTTTTTTGTTAATTCATCGTATAATAATTCTCTCGGAAATTTATAGAGCGTTAGGTTTTTGTCTGCAACCGCTAGAACTATTGATTTTATTGAAAAGAATTTTTTGAATGTATTAAAAAGTTTTTTTAGGAATAGTGTTGTTAAAGTTAGTGTTGATTAACTGTAATTCTTCTTCGTTCCATAGGTTGGCAAGGGAGGGGGTTCTGTAATATCACTATTTACTAGATTTAAATCATCAATATCTGTTAAGTTTACTTTTCTAAAGTGGCTAGTTTGTGTTTTTTTCTATAACATGCTGTTCATTGTTTAAATTTGCAGTGTTAGCATAGATTAATTTAATATTGTTGGATTTGCTTTTTTTTTCACTGTCTAATTCAATATTTTTTTCTAAAGATGTCATGGTGTTCTATTTTTTGTAAAAGATATTTCTATTAAAAATATAATTTTACTTTCTTTATTGGCATGAAAAAAATCTGGTTGTTTGGAAATGGTATTATTTTTTATTTAAATGTTTTTAATATAAAAAATCGCTTTGTAGGCTAAAAACTTTTAAACTTAATTGAGAGCTGTAGTCAGCTTGTTCTTTTCTGAATAGGAGCAGGACCGCATTACTATGAGAATATATTCATAAGAATAGGGTGATTGTTATGTATACATAACATAAGCAGTATTCTTAAATTATTCTCATTTCACACTTTGAAATAATATAAATGAACTTTTCTTAATATAAATAAGATTCAACCATTTTTTGATTTGAGATTAGTTATGCTGGAGTTTGCACTTATCAAGAGGGTTTCTTAAAACCAGTCCTTTAATTCTTGTCTTACAAAGTTCACAGTTCAAAATTTAGCTACTATATATCTAATAAGATGAAAAGATACTTAAATGCATGCATTCATAATATTTTAAAATGTATTTTTGTAATATATTAATTATTACATTCAAATATCAGCCTTTCAAGCAAATTGTGCATACGCTTTTGCGAGTGTTAATAATAATAAATGAATATTTTCTCTCCAATACAAGATATAGTATTTATGCAGGAATAAAATGAATCCACCTATTCTTGCAACTAAAATGCTTATATATGAGCAAATCTGAAGTACTGGCAAGGAAAGCATGAGGATGGAATGCTCACTTTAAATTACTATATACAATGTCTGAATGAATGACATCGGTGAAATTGTCTAGAATTTACTAAATGTCACTCTAACTGAAACTTAATCATATGTAAATAAGCATTTATTTTTATATAGCACATGTTTACAATTGTATTACATTCAAATATCAGCCTTTTAAGCTAATTGTGCATACACTTTTGCGAGTGTTAATAATAATAAATGAATACTTTCTCTCCAATACAAGATATAGTCATTCATTCAGACATCGTATATAGTAATTTAAAGTGAGTGTTCCATCCTCATGTTTTCCTTGCCAGTACTTCATATTTGCTCATATATAAGCATTTGAGTTGCAGGAATAGGTGGATTCATTTTATCCCTGCATAAATACTATATCTTGTATTGGAGAGAAAGTATTCATTTATTATTATTAACACTCGCAAAAGTGTATGCACAATTAGCTTAAAAGGCTGATATTTGAATGTAATACAATTGTAAACATACGCTATATAAAATAAATGCCTATTTACATATGATTAAATTTCAGTTAGAGTGACATTTAGTAAATTCTAGACAATTTCACCAACATCATTTATTCAGACATCGTATATAGTAATTTAAAGTGAGCATTACATCCTCACACTTTCCTTGCCAGTACTTCAGATTTGCTCATATATAAGCATTTGAGTTGCAGGAATAGGTGGATTCATTTTATTCCTGCATAAATACTATATCTTGTATTGGAGAGAAAGCATTCATTTATTATTATTAACACTTGCAAAAGCATATGCACAATTAGCTTGAAAGACTGATATTTGAATGTAATACAATTGTAACCATGCACTATATAAAATAAATGCTTATTTACATATGATTAAGTTTCAGTTAGAGTGACGTTTAGTAAGACAATTTCACCAACATCATTCATTCAGACAATGTATATAGTAATTTAAAGTGAGCATTCTATCCTCACGCTTTCCTTGCCAGTACATCAGTTTTGCTCATTTATAAGCATTTGAATTGCAGGAATAGGTGGATTCATTTTCTTCCTGCATAAATACTATATCTTGTATTAGATAGAAAGTATTCATTTATTATTATTACCACTCGCAAAAGCGTATGCACAATTACCTTGAAAGGCTGATATTTGAATGTAATACAATTGTAAACATGCACTATATAAAATAAATGCTTATTTAAATATATTAATTATGTAATTGGTTATGTAATTTTATTTACATTTCATTGTATATATGTAGCAATTTTACATTGTATGCTAGCATGCCTGGTGAAATAAGTCATTTCATCTATTATTCATTCAGCTAGATATATAATAAGATGTGTATATACTCTCCTATGTAATTAAGCATTATTTAAATGTATGTAATATATTGCAGTTTAATAGAAAATTAAAGTCATGTATATGATATTGCAGTAAATAATAGAACCATGGTTTAAGTATTATGATTAGAGTTTTAGTTTGGGTTAAAGTTATAATAAAAAGTAAATAAGAAAAAACCAAAAAAAAACATTGTAATTTATAAGCGGTATACAATTTATTAGTCAGTATTACTTATAAAACTGTAGCAGTCATTTTGTTCATTTTAGAGCAATCTCACCAAATTCAGCATACAACATAGCATCCAAAAGCATGATGCTTGTATGAAAAATTTAGCTAAGTCTGAGTTCAAACCACCTAAATAAATAAGTGTTGGTATGAAAAAGCCTATAACGTAGGAAAAAAAAATCATATTTCAAAATAAAGTGTTGTAAGGGCTGCCCATCCCTTGTATATGCATGTAAATGGATTATGTCCTATACATGGTGAATCAGATTGATTTGTGGTAAACATGCATAGGATGAGAAGGTTGTCACTGAGATGGGATTTACGCATTCCATTATCAGATTTTTAATAAAATGGATTAGTGAAGAGTTGTGGGGTGGAGTGGTTTGAAGCCTGTTCATTAAAGTATAAAGATTGGTTATCTTAATATAATCTAAGTTTTGATAGTTTATATGTGTGGAGATGGTAATCTGGACCAACTAAAGAATGCTTGTTTAGCACAATATATATATATATATATATATTATATATTGTATATATATATATATATATATATATTCATGATTATTTATCTTTTCAACGTGTGTGATCAAGTATGTCAGTGGTGTGAGACACCATGGATGGTTGAGGGTTGTGTGAAAGTCTGAGTTCCACCCCCCCCCCCCTTATATTTTATATATAGAAGTGCAGATATTAAAAAGCCTGCATTCAAGAAAAAATCATATTGCTAAATATCTGATTCTGAGATAAATAATTGCAATTTGAAGTGATTGATGAGTCTGTGGCAGCTGATATTGAGTTTTCTAGTAGATCAAATTCCTACATGAAATAAAGCTGGGTTGTTCCCATTTATCATTAGTTTTAGAAGGTCAAAGTTTGATTGTCTACCTTTAAAAAATAGAAGTATATGGTAGAATACCTTGTTTAATAGTTTTTCGAGTAAATGTGAAAGAAAAATCACATATATATATATATATATATAGTAAATACATATTTATAAGTGTAACCTCTCAATTTATTATTAATAACTATATTTTTTTATAAATTGTTTACAATGTATTTATACAATGGAGTAAATATTCAAATCACCCTCCTAAATATTAACATATTTTGGCAGCACCCTCTACTAAGAAATATAAAGTCCAAATTATTCACAGATGGTGTTGCTGAAATATCTTAATATTTACGAGAGTGATTTGAATATTTAATATTTGGGAGAGAGATTTGAATAATTTCTATTTAATTTTCAGTTAATGTTAGACATTATAATATTTTCTTATAATATATACTGAAAATGTATTTGTAATTATGGAGAATAGCTAATCTTTCTCTGGCTATGAATATGTAATAAATATTTTTTTTCATGTGTCATATCATAGCATCAGCCAGGAAACAAACCCACTAACCCGGGACAACTGCTTGTAAAGTGGCTGTCATTGAGCTCTTGACCACCAATGCTTGACAAATATGTAATAAATATTGTATGATAAGCAAACGTCAATAACAGAAGGAATACCTATATTTTAAACTTTTAATGTTTATAAGCTTATTCTTGCCAATAATGATAGAGATTGAGAGAGATTAATTGTATCTCTCAATTACATGCATTTTAATATATGCTACTTTTATCTTTACAATTATTTATTTCTGCTTGTTTGTTAGTTTAATAGTTATCCATGTCATATTTTTATCTGGATGATAAATAAGATTCATTGTAACTGTCCATCTTTGTTGGCAAAGGTAATATTATAAATATTAAAAACTTAAGAAATATATGGTCTATTCTACTTTTGACCATTGCTAAATATTTTTATAGTCTAGGAGATTAATTGCTCTCCTAATTACATATTCATTAAGCTATGAAAATTTTATATTTATAAGGATTATTTGTATATATACACATAAAACATATGTATTGTATATAAGCAATAGAACATTAAACAACACATATATAAACAAAGCTCATGAATTATCTGCTAAATGCAATATATGCTTGGATCTTGAAATTAAATATAGTGGATACCATGATTATACTGTACTGTCATCTTATAAATTGATAATCTACTTTTTATACATTATACACAATAAAATTTATAGAGTATCATAAATCACAACATTTGGATGCATCAGATGAGATTAATAGATTGAGATATTCTTTTCATACAAGTGATCTTTGCTTAGCTTTTTATTTTTTCATAGAATATTTGTCAATTTTTGACAAATTATAATGTAAATTTGAATTTGTTACCCCTTAGTAATAGCTTAATGTTTTATGATGCATCTTGAGCATTAATTTTGTATTTGTTTTATTAAAAGTTGAAGACATGCAGACAAACTTTGTTTAATAAAAATAAATTATTTATTACATAAATATCATGGCCATTTAAAAAAAATATATTTTAAACCAAAAATTCAATTCAGTGCATAACTAAACATTCACTAATAGCTTTACTTTAGTTCAGATTGTAAATTTTATTATGTATAAATATTTATCCAATTATTCAGATTCCCTTTCTTGGTAATTTAATATTTTCATCAGCCATTCTAGTTTAAGTTTGCTAAGTTTTACTATTTCTTATTAAACTTTTTTTGTAAAATTATGATTATTTTGCATAATTTTGTAAGTTATTTACATAGTTCATTATATTACTTTGTTAGTAGTCATGAAGACATCAAATTGATGTATTTACTATGGGTATGGACTATTCTTATATGCATAAAGATCTAAAAATATGTATTGTGTCAAGTACTTTTAGTAAACAATGTTATTATGAGTAATAAAGAAAAAAACCTTTTTGTTTAACACTTAATTTTTTTTAGATATGTAACAAATAAGGTTCATAGTTCATTATGGTCAAGAGATTATGTTTAATTATTTAAATATCTCAGTTTATAATAGTATAATTTTGATAATTCTCTTTACATATATTGTAACCTGCAAAATGAGCAAAAGTGAATTGCTAAGTTGAATACATGCCACAAAGTTCGATTGACACAACTATCCCTAAGTGATCGATTGCAAATATGTTGTGCATGCCAAAATGGTAAACAACAAAATTAAGACAACTGAACAATCATAGCATTAATAATAATAATAATAATAATAATAATAATAGTAGTAGTAGTAGTAGTAGTAGTAGTAATAATAATAATAATAATAATAATAATAATAATAATAATAATAATAATAATAATAATAATAATAATAATAATAATAATAATAATAATAATAATAATAATAATAATAATAATAATAATAATAATAATAATAATAATAATAATAATAATAATAATAATAATAATAATAATAATAATAATAATAATAATAATAATAATAATAATAATAATAATAATAATAATAATAATAATAATAATAATAATACAGTAACTCAGAATGTAAGCTAGCTCTGATGCATATGCTGCCGCTATAAGTGGAAAATATGTGCATTATGATAAATGCAAAAACTTCAAATTTAGAGAAGAGTTTTCATATTCTCTTTTTAAATCACCATGTAACTCATTAAAATATATGCAGTATAGGAAACAAAAAAAGGTTAGCTTATTTTTAATACTTTTTATCCATCACATCTTTTAAAATACAACCAAATCTTATAGTCATAATTATTTTCTACATAAGCAGATCTAATGTAGTTATTATTTATTGAAACAAATCTTCTATGCCAATGTAATTATTTTTTTAGAATATTTCTTATCTTAAGAATAGCAATTCTTTTTTAAAACATTTTTTGTAAATAAATCTCAGGGTTCTTTGGATAATCAATAATCTTGATTTTCTTTTACTCCTTAAAATCAACCAAGAATGTGATCTTACTAGCAAATAATGGCAATAAGACATGATCTTACTTGGAAGATGATATCTTGTTTAATCAAACAATTATCAAATTTAGAATTAGGATTAAACTTGAAAAACCCTTAGGTTAAAAACAATTATAACACACTAGGATGACATTTGTCATATTATGAGTGGGAAAGTGATTTTGTTGCTACACAAAATATCATATCAACAGGTTCTCTTAATCTTTTACCAAAATAAAAATAACCTTATGGTCTTAATACAAGTTGAATAAAGTGAAGTGATCTTATAGTTTTATCAACAGAAATAAGCTAGAATAAAGTGATCTTATAATAAGTATATAAATAATCTTATCATTAAGAGAAATAATATTTTTGATGCTATCTCAACAACCATAATATAATTATCAATACGGTGACTCATATCATAGTTCTTATACTCTCAATGCATAAAATAAATAAATATGTGTGTGATAATATTAGAGTTCTGAAAGATGCAGATGATAAGAATGATAGAGAAGAAAAAATTAATTATTGACACTTATAACGGTGAATAAGCAAACATCAAGCTGTTTTATAAACTTTATAAAATTATCAAAAATTCTTCAATATAAAATAAAATATAAAATTATGAATTACCATTCAATAATATAGCAAAATTATTAGTAAATTAGACATTTAATTATAAGCTCCTATAGGTTTTGCCAAGTTTTTACCTTCAGTAATTTCACTTGCTATTGAAAGATATTCAATAATACTAAATAAGATGAAATATTATCATTTCTGGTAGTGACAAATAATGTAGAAATTGTATACATTTTATATAGCCATATGAATAATTATAAATTTTTATAACAAATATTTTATTGGGTTTTAAAACATCTGGATATGCTGGCTAGGTATTTTAGCAGAATTGCACATAAAATAATTCACTCTGAATTACAAGGAGTGCAAGTGAAAACATGGTTGACAATACGCATTACCTCCAAAAATACCAAATGCCAGGATAAAGATATTTTTATGCATCGTTACATATGACTTTAAATAATATATCATTAAATTTTATATTAAAGGATTGAGACAAAAATACAATACAGGAGATAGCATGAACTGAAATAAACACGTGCACATGAGGGTAGCAAAGAACTTGGGATTTGTCTATAGTATTTGGAACAGTTGACCTTAGTTCAAAATCAAGTTTTACTGTTCTACCACAACCCATGTTTCATCCTGCTCCTTTTTTTGTCACATGTATATACACTATACATATATTTGTGAGAAGCATCTATAAAAGTTATAAATATAAATTTAAATAAAAATTATTTAATTATTTTGATATTAATGTCTCTAGATGTGAATCAGATATATACATATATTAATGGAGCTTATATATATATATATATATATATATATATATATATATATATATATATATATATATATATATATATATATATATATATATATATATATAAGCACAAACAAATATTGTAAATAAATTTGTATTTTTTTTCTTAATTATATTTTTAATAAATTGCAATTATTTTTCTTTATATAATTACACAAAAATTCAAAATGGAAGATGCAATCGTTGCCTGCCCAAGAGTAATTAAAGGGTGAGAAGATTAGTTTGTTTCATGGTTTTAAAAGGAATTTTAAATTAAAGCTAATGAAAGTAAAATTTAAAACAAAGCTAATTGATTTTAAGTTAGCTGTTAACATTTTTATCAAATCTATTTCCAATCTGGAAATTGATTTGAATTTATTTTTGGTCAGCTATCTTGCGATTGCATCTCCATAACAAGAGAGAAAATATTTTTGCAAATTAAAGATTCAATTAGAGTTAAGAAGTTTAATTAAAAACATTCTTTGAATAACTCAAAACTGGTATAAATAGGATTGAAAATCTATTGTGGGAGAGTTCAGTCAAGTGCTGCTAAACTGACTTCATGTCTTTTGATTTTTAAAATGGTTTTTGGGTAGAGTGACCTAAGCTGCCTTTCCCTCCATCTCCAGCCTGACTCTTTGCCATACAGAGATGTAGCTCCTACCAATCAATGATGCCATCTTCCACAAAAGATTCATCTGTAGTTCACCCCATAGAATCATGATGTAACAAGCCTATAGCCATTATCATCATCTTACCTGAAGTCTAACTCCTAATTCTTTGAAATTATTGTTTTCTTTATGTTAAACCTTTTTTTAACTCATTCATCAGTGAGCAGGTTAAACTAATAATTATTTTCTTAGTATCGATTCTCTATAACCTAAACTACTCTTATTGTAAAATATTTCATCCAACTCATGTTTCTTATTTTTCTTATAATTTAGTGCGGTTATAATTTAATTTTAATGATATTTTTGTATTTTCATTTGATTTTTATTTGTAAATGTTAATCAAACTTAGTCTTACAAATTTCTATATCCCGCTATGGAATAGAGGGGGGGGGGATAATTAATTATTTCATGTCTTTATTTCTAACTAGCTCGTAAGATTGAGTTTGTTTGATAAATGAATATATGTTTTTTTTTTTTTTAAATATTTTATAGTAAATTTATACAAAATGTATAAATATTTTTCCAATCTGGGATGGATCTTGGTGTCTGTTAATTTTTTGATTTCTTTCTCTTAATCACCATCACCAAAAGGCTGGTGACCAAATACTCTTTTGTTATTTGCACTTTTAAGTGCGGCGATTTTAATTTTTTTTATATGTTAATAAAATAGTATTGATTCAAGAAAGGGGAGAACTGCACGCTTCTGATAAAAGATTTTATCTTACATGGGTCATTATTTTAACATATCATTACTTATTTGTTAAACCACTTAAGGCTTTTTGTTAGTATTCAAGCTCAATGATTTCATATTCTTATAATAGCATTGCTAGCATATGTCAGACATTAATGAGCCACATAAGGGCTTTGATCTTGATTTATCCATACATCATTCCAGGGATTCTTGATCATCCTTGTTTATCATTCTTCTCCTCAATTTGTATATTTATATATTGTTCTTATCTGTCTGTACCTCACTCCAAAAGATACAGAACCTTCCATCTTTTTTCAGTGTTCTCGTTCCTAACAGGGGTATATGTCTACTCCCTGGAGCAAGCAGGCTAGTTTAGTTGAAGATATGTATGGTTTGCCATGATCCGGACCCATAACAACTTCCTACCCACTTTTTTTTTTCAGTACTCCTCAGCTGGAAGCTGGCGTACCATCTTAAAATCGAAGAATGATGTTTTCTTGGCCAAAGCTGCCACACTCTCTCACATAATGCTAGCACCACAATTTTCTTATATTTTATTTTTTAACCTATTTAACAAAATAAACCATAATGTTGAGTGATAATGAAACATTGTTCTCTTTATAATAATTTTCATTGGAGTTTTAGATCCAAATTATCATGAAGCTGCCCTCCCCTTTATTGAAATAAGCAATTCCCGTATTTATAAATTTCGCAATATTGGATCGTTAAATGTCGAAAATGTGTAATAAATAAATGTTTTGTTTTTTTTTTTAATATATACTTATGGATCAAAATGTATCCTTAATTAATTGTTACTAATAAATGCTATGAATTAAAATAAAGCTATGTATCCAATGCCAAAGGCATTCCATTAAAATTGTCCAAACAATAACTCAGTTATTTTATCTTTATTTGTGTTTTCTAAAGGTATAAAACGTCCACCAACCATCCAGATAAATATATTTTTATAATATGAAATAAAATCAGATTTTTAAATATATGTTATGCATTGAAATGCCGCACTAAATTGATATCTGTTAAAATAAAAATAATTGAATCAAGTTTGTCAAAGATTTGTAACCAGAATAATAGTTTAAACTGCCTGAAGTTGATTATATATATATAATCATCTTGCATTTTGTCAAAATAAATATTCATATTTTAAACTTAATCCAGTTGTTCGAATCTCCTTGATATATTTATATATGTTTTTTAACTTATATCTTGGGTTCACTCAATCTCTCATTATCATCACCAGTTGAGTTCTCATGCAAAACATTGTAGCACTAGGCCAGGATAGAATGAATTCATGTGGTATCACCATAGGTGTTGTCTATAGTGTTATAAATTTAGGGAATGGGAAAATAGGTTAGAATTCATGATTACTCCTGATCTGTGTACCTCAGGCATGAATGGATTCAGGGTATTGTTTAGATTCTAAATCTTGTTGGATGGGTTTACATTTTTGACCAGTACATAATGAAATATGAGAATGAATCATCAAAAGAGAGGGTTGCCTAAATATAGTATTATATGCTTAGTATCACAAAAATATCACAAAACTCTCTGGCATAATGCAGACGCCTATAAGAGAGAGAGAATACTATCATTTCTTAAAAAATAGCAATAAATGATGTATAAAGCCTATACAATAATAAATATAGCAAAAATATAGATAAAATATATATATATATATATATATATATATATATATATATATATATATATATATATATATATATATATATATATATATATATATATATATATATATATAATTGTGGCAAAAATAATTCAATAATTCACAAACTCTGTGAAACATTGATACACATTCAAAAAATTTCAAAAGGGCACAGGTATAGTACACTTTAAAATATGTGGTACATTATTAATATTATGAAAATGAAACATGAAAATACATGTTAAACCTATGCATAAAATCATTCAGATAAACATAAATAAATACAATGCATATAAAATAAATAGTAAATTAAATATTTTATACCCATTTACCAATAAAATGATGATTTTTTAAAAAAATTGATGTTCATATCATTACACCAGATAAACTCAAATAATGTTCTTGGATAGACTAATGTTTCTAGATATAGGATGTCCTAATAATATTATAAACTAAAAGAATAGTGGTGTTTTATAATATGAGAGAGATAGATATTTGAAGTTACTGACCCAAACAAAAATATAGCCATTTTAAATGAATTAATGTAGATTAAATAAGTAAAATTGTAAATACTATAAATATTGCATAATTTTATAATAGTGTGAAGAATAACAATACAACAAGCATTATACATTTTTAGTAATATGTTAAATAAATGAGATTAATATATCTTTCTGAAGAGCAATGTTTATAATTTTCTAATGAATATAAATGAAGAAAAAATATTCTGAAATTGAGCATGGTCAGAAGCTTTAAAATTAATATTTCTGAAGAGCAAGTAGAGTATGGTAATGAATTAAAATATACCTTTTGAAGAGCAGACATATTTTTATAACTTGTAGTGAATATATTGAAAATATATCTCGTTCTTCTGAAATACTGCAATGCAATAATAATTATTGTATAAAATTGCATTCATGAAATATATTAATGAATAATTACTTTAAATGATCAAAGTTCAATATTAAAATATGTCCATAATGTTGTCTTCTATATATAAAATTAAAAATAATTTAAAACAATATTGAAATAAACAACTCATAATAAATAAAAAAATCATTTAATAGATAAATCCAGCTTTCATTTCTTAATGGAACTTTTTCAAGATGTTTTTCTTTTTACACAATCTCATGACCAATTTTCATACAACACCCCCCTCCCCAATGAACATTATTTACATTATATTATAATAAATATAATTATTAAAATACATACATTAAATATAACTATTAAAATACACATATGTACATCAAAATGATTAATTTTTTTACAGTCCTCCCCTCCCCCATAATATATATATATCCAACTAATCTAAAAAATAATAATAATTAATTCCTTTTATAAAATTATAACGCTAAAGTTTTCAATAATCTAACAATTCCCATCATATTCTTGCAATAATGAATAACAATAAATACAATTTCATATCTTCCTAAAAGTAGGATATTTCATAATATAACATATTTAATAAGTATAAGACTTTATTAATAGTATGCAGATTAAATAAGTCCTAAATCAAATTCCAGTCATAATTTTCTTTTAAAACATAATTTACTTGGAATAAAACAAATATTTTCTTTATAAAATATAGCCATGTAAATTTTGTTTATAGAAACATACATAAATAATGTATTTTCATTAAAATATATTTTATAACAGTTTATATCTTTTTTTTTGGAAATATATCATGTAATTAATGAAAAAAATAAACATTTCTTCCTTTGAAATAATTCTTATACATTTAAAAATGAGGTTCATAAAATAAGTAAATGAATGATTATCAATAGACATTTATAGATTAGTAAGTAACATTTTTGAATTCTTTTATCATTTTCCTGGTCCTGATATTTTTTTTTAAAATAGCAGATAATTTATTTTCCAAGTCAATAAAAAATAGTTAAAAATTTCTAGTAACTAATTTAAGAATTATCTTTCTTAAAATAGTGTTTGAATATAATAAAACAAATAAAATGGAATTAATAAATGCAGTTATAATATATACAGCTGTCATAGTTTGACCAAACAATAATTCACTTCCTGCAATGCATGCATGTGTTGAAGAGCAATTTTCCATAATGAAGTTGAAGTAATTTGAAGTGTTGAATGTCTCGGTTAAAAAAAACCTCAATTGATAATTATTTTAGCAATGCATATTTCACTTAAAGGAGTAATCAATAATTAGTTATAAAAAACTATAACTTGAAAGCATGAAATAAAAATCAAGTGTGTGTAAGTTTGACAAAGCAAATTTTTATAGAGTAATGTTTTCCTTAAGGTTTGTGATGATGGTACTTTAATTGTATTTTTATATTGGACTATTTTCATCATTTAATATTAAGTATTAAATGTCTTTAGAAATATTAAACTTTGTTTAAATATTCCAATTACATTTATCTGTTAGTAAGAGCAAATAGGCTAGTATATGCACAATGTTTCAAAAGGTATTCTCTCTTCATCAAGTGCTGTTGGCCTCATCAGTGAAAGCACTAGCATGGGAATCAAACCTGACTTTGGCAGGATAGCTTAGTTGGTTAGTACTGTTATTGGTCCAGCCAGAAACATCTAAAGAAGAGAGGAGAATAATAAATCTTGAAATGTTGTGTGTATACTAACCTGTGTAATATTACTCACAGTTGAATATAAATATTTAAATAATTTTTTAAAGACATTCAATAGTTAATATTAAATAACAGAACTAGTCCAGTATATAACTATAACTTTTATAGAGTAAGTCATGTGATAGAAATCAATTGGATGATTGACAACTGATGAAATATTCAACCCAGATAATCTAATTAACTGAAAGTTCACATTCTTTAATAACTAAGTATATAAAACAGGCAAAACTCTTCAATATTGCCACTCAGTACAAGACAGATTAATCAATAGATGCCAGAAAGCTTAGACACAAAATCCCCATCTAGTGCCTACTCATCCAATATCCCAAGACTAGTTTCTGGCTTGTGGTCTTTATCAATGAAGAGCCTTGAATCTGAGAGCACTGTACCTAGAACTTAGAATGTAGTGCAACTCTCCAGCAGCCACCCTTTATCTCTACTGAAGTACAAAACCATGAATCTTTAATTGAAAGCACAATAATATTTTTAATCCAAGTTCATTAGCTTGCATAGTTATGAACTTAGTTTAGTACCTATACATTTTGGTGTCTTTGGTTCTTTAATAACCATAACCACCACTATCCTATTAGGCAGGATTAGTTTTAAGCCAATAAACATCATATATTACCATTTTTATTCTTGCTTATAACTATTATTAAAACAGGCAAAATTCTCCATTCAATATTTCCACTCAATGCAAGCCAGAGTAATCAATGGATGCCAGAAGACATGCATAAAATCCTCATCTCATGCCTACTCATTTATAAACAAGCATAAAAAATGGGTATCAGGTGATATTTATTAACTAAATATATATTCTAAAAATATATCTAATTTAGATATTCTAGAGGATTCCAGACTTAAATGTCTAGATATCATATTATATCAATGGGATTATGTTATAAAGAACATTTCTTGTAATCATTGAAGAAATTAAACATAAGGTATATATATATATATTGAATGCATGTGTTCATTTATTATACATAAAAATGTAGAATAACCAAAAAGTTAATAACATAGTAAACAAAAATGTAAACATATTTCTTAATGTTAATTTTAGTTTATTTTAAATTTATGTTATGTTTGTTTGTTTTCTTCCCATATATATTAATACAAAAAAATATTAGGTTTCGTGTATACATATTTACAAGCAATTTTGATAATATATTGTAATGAGCTGGAGAAAGGGTAAGCTTAATCTGCACTATAGGATGCCATCTAGGCATTTGAACCTAGAAAAATTTATAAAGTAGGCAGATACGAAAGTCAAAAAATTTTTTTTTTTTATTTTATATATTTTGATATCCGGTCATTAGCCCATTGTCACTAGCTCAGGGAGTAGCAGAGATTTATATTTATAATAAATTCTTATCTAAGAATATATAAAAAAGAATAAAATAAGCCACTGCTAGTAATTAACACACAAACATTTATTTACGCACATATATAAAATTTAGCATTATTTTAGAATAACTTTTACTTTGGATTTTAACTTGATTTTAGAATTTAAATTTACATTTTAATTTTTATAATATTATAAGTTTACATTTTAATTTTTTTATAAGTTCGCACAGATGCGTTTATAAAATGTGTTTTAATGTTGAGTATAGATTGGTTACATAGATTACCCGGTCAAAAAACATTTCAAAATAAACATAAACGATCAATATACAAAGTCATTGATACTGTCAATACAAGAAACCCAATAGTGTTCATCATATGACACCGCATTGACACCAATAACTTAAAAGACATCTGACATAAATACATCTTAGATACTCACCGTAAGGTATCAGTTTTTACCGAATGTCTATATATTTTGATCAAATATAAAAACCAAAAACATAATCAACCGGTAATGAATCCATGCAAGCGTCTATACCCAACTTAAATTTAATGCATCTTTATTTAGAGTCTCTAGTATGAACAGACTACATAGATTTGCATTTGAAAAGAAAATATTCAATCCTTGATTAACCTTAGGCCAAAAGTTCGCAGTCAAACCAAACTTCAATCCATCTGATATATCGATGTGTTCAATGTAATACGAATACGGCAGCACAATTAGGTTAAGAAAAGAAACTGCTTCTCGTCAGATAGGAATATTACATCTATTTGACGATGAGAGCAATAAAAAAAACTCCATAGGAAAGAACTGCAGTCTCCATCTTATAATTCCTCCCATAGGCAAAACAAGTGTGTGCGGCATATAATATCGATTCTGCCCATAGCGAATCTCGTACTACATCTACTAATTACACCAATATATCCAATCCATTGACCTAATTCAACTACGAAATGAATAACCTAAGATTACCCTCCCCTAATATAACTTTACAAATCTATATAGCCATTCACGCCCAACTTAAGTTTAATATTTATATAGTTTAATTTATCGAAAAACAGAAATTATAATAAAAACTTAAAAGAACAAAAAAAAATGGAAATGATTTTACAAAAGAAATACATCAAATAAAAGTATACCTAATTAATAAATAATTTAGTTTGGTCAGATAGGAATCTATTTCTATTTTTTTTTTTTTAATAAGGAACAAGTTTAGAAGTAAAGTTCTTATTGTTTAAAAATGTTCATTAATTAAATATATTTAAAGCTGAGAGTTCAAAAAGTTCTTACGATTTCAAAACATTCCTTTTATCCATTGCTTGCCATTTGAATGTGAATTCCCATGCCATCCTAAAGAGATTGGTATTCTGTTGGCCAATTTATTTATTCATCTGGAGGTCTTTTGCTTTGGCTGGTCCTCAATGTAGAAAATGATGTCATTTCTTTTTTTTTTAACAAAACGGAAGGGATCCCTTCACTTTCAACTCCACACTAACACATATAGTCACATCGTAATAACTAACTAATAATTTTCCAAACTTTTCCTTTTATATTACCTTTAGGATCCAATGGACATTACATCATCATTGATGATGATCCTTCTGTTGAAGTCCAATTTCTCGATGGATTTTTCTCATTTGATATTAATTTCTATTGTTTTCCTATCTGACCATTGCTTATACATTTAAATGCCCAAGGCTAGTTTACATTTGACTAATTAAAACAATCATTTCCATTTTATGATTAATTAATGTGTTTTCCAAAATTAAGGATATGTTTTCATCTCTAAATCTATTTAAGTTTTTGCTTTTAAAATATTTTTTTTTATTTTTAATAAAGTTTTATTTTAATAATATTTTTTTTTTCATCTGTGCAATTCTATATGTATATATACGAGTTTAAGATGATTTTTTAATTTTCAATTTTTAATTCTTAAGAAAGAAGTTTTATTGGCAAACTTTTATTTTTTTCATGTTTACTAATAAAAAAATAATGTAACGTCGTATGTGCTCGTTACAATATATATATATATCATAATATTTTATTTATTTAAATTAAAAAGTATACCTTTATTATTATAATACAGCAGTAAACAAACTAAGAACATTTGTTAAACTTTTAAAATATATTTAAGCATTTATTTGGCAATTTGTAAGCAAATATTTTTGTTTCTGGTTTTCATTAGTGTATCATTCACAACACATGTCAGATACATCTATAAAAATTATATAACAAATACAATAGATAAAGAATAAATAATTTATATATTAAGTAGCTTCATAAGGAATATACAATTTATTCATTAATTTATATATTTTTTTATTTCTTATGTTTGTTATTTTATTAATGACAGTCGGATTCTGTGATTATTTATAATTAATTATTGTACTATAACTTTAACGCAAACTTTGAAAGTCTCATCAGTTAGCCAAAATATTAATTGAAATATATTTTAATTATTTTATTACATTATCTTTAATATTTCCATAATTACATTTTATCATTATAATGAATACATAATCAGTTGAGTGTAAGTTCATATTTTTGTTAATCACCATTTGGTTATTTCAAACAAATACATTTGGTGCCTAAGTATATGGTTGAATGATACTGTTGTTTAAATATTCATTTATTATAATTTTGGTGCTTCAGTTGTGACTTGTATAAAATCAGTTATCTGAGGTTATCAATATATCTAAATTTGAAATTTTCATATTTTTACACTGTTACTATATATATTGTAGATAAGATGAAAAATATATTTTACAAGAGTATGTTGATAATTGCCAAAAATTACAATAATAAATCTTAATAATTTTTGTTAATTGCTGAGTTAAGATTTTAATGTAGAGAATCTTTATTAAAGCAAGACTACCATGAATATAAGCATATATATCAGCATATCACATGCATATAGAATAAAACAAATTAGTTATTGATTGCAATAGATATTAACATATTTGTATGTGTATAACTGTAAATTGTCCTAGTAATTGTTTATGCCATTACATTAAACAACAATTTCTTGTTAAGAGGACTGCTATATGCTTTTATATTTATGGAAATCATACAATTAATTATGTGCTAAGCTTTTATTTTATGTTTATTTTCTAAACAAATAATCATTAAGTAGTTTATTTTATTTTTACATGCATGTGTTATGCTAATATATTTGGTAATGTTCATTGGAGCCTTGATTTGATAAATATACTCTCTATTGAAAGCCTGGATCAACAAAAATCATAAATTGTTTACATTTATTACTAGAATTTTTGACAATAGTAGACATATTCCTGTACAATACATGCTTATATAAATATATTAATGTTATCAGCAGACTAATTATGAATATGACATGAATGCATTGAAAATGTACTTGGTACAATAAATGTTACTAAACTCTATATTTAAACTCTGGTTTAGTATATATATATATATATATATATACTAAACCAGATGGCAAGTATATATATCATCATTTATATATATATATATATATATATACTGATGCACAATACATAAATGTTTAGCAAGTGCCCAGTTTTTAACAATAAGTTATTTGATGTATATATTGATGAAAATCTATGAAGTTTAAAATTCTCATCATTAAGTGTTGCTATCTCAATTATATATGTGTTTTTACTTACCCTAACTGTTGGCCATTTAAAAGAAACTTTACATGATTTTTTGAGTATTTTTATAAGTGATAAAAAACCTTCAACTTTATTTTGTTGATAACTTAAGTACAAACCAATATTCAAGTAATTTTTTATAAAGAAAGTCATAGTTGTCAGTAAATTAGTGCTGAATTATTTTTAGTAGGGGCTAGCATCTGTTTGGACGTTACTATCAATTTGCATTCAACCCTGATCTTTATTTTGAATAGTAAATATGAACGAATTATGACAAACCTTCAAACTAGTGAAAAGATTGTTTACAACACATTGTATTCATGTTCCATTTTTAAAATAATGATTTCGTCTTTTTGTTATGTGTGTATATATATATGAAATTATAATTTATTAGTTATATGTAAATAATTAATTAAAGCAAATATATTTACAGTTTTTTTTATAAATTTTGCACATAAATATTTTTAATTATAGAACTTTTCTTGAATTAATTTGAGTGCTCCTTTAACCTTCTATTAGCTTTTGTAATTCTACAAACTCTTGTACAAATAAACTTTTGACTTTGTTTTCCCCTACTCACAGCTATTATTAAGCTTTCAGCTATGATAAACATTTGTCTGTAAGATTAACAAAAGCTTCTGTAAATGCAACTATATTTACATAAAATTCGTTCAGAGTATTATTTTTCATATTCAAAAAGTTTATGCAAGCCAATTTTTATTTTATTAAAAATGATTTAGTAAAAGATTAATACCATATTTTAAACAGTTTAAATATTAACAAACAATTTTTATATTTCAAATTTTCAATTAAAAGTTTGTATTTTAATACTGCTAAGTATTTTCTGGTGATTTGAACATTGAAGTTTTAAAAGTTCATTTATTTTAAATGGTGATGTTTTTTAGATAGTAGAATTAAATGAAGGAATATTAGATAGAGATTAAAAAGAAAGTAATTATATTTTGTCTATAAACAGTGAGTATTGCCAATTCCTCTACAAGCTTTATGATAAATGCTTAGCCAGAGCCAGCACTTAAAATATCTCTGTCAGGAACCCCTCCCCAAACCCCTGACCATGGTTTCGTGCTTTGGCACTCCTCAGAGATGTGTCAGGGTAGGTTCAGACCCTAGATCTAAAAATACCAACCCAAAGCTAAGCACTTAGCTAAAAGTTATCTATTGAGTGGAAAATCTGAAATTTTCAGACATCTACATGTCTTCAAACCCAGCTATCCAACTCAAATAGCTATATGGGGCTGATAGATCTTCAGCCATACCATATATTAGTAGTCATAGCAATATAAAATTGCATAAGACTTTTGGCAGAGACTATAAATAGTCAAAATAAGAGTCATAGATCAATTCATAGATCACATGACCCTATCTCTTAAGCTTGTAAGTTATAAACAGTGAGGATTGCCAATTCCTCTACAAGCTTTATGATAAATGCTTAGCCAGAGCCAGCACTTAAAATATCTCTGTCAGGAACCCCTCCCCAAACCCCTGACCATGGTTTCATGCTTTGGCACCCCTCAGAGAGGTGTCAATCCTCACTGTTTATAACTTGCAAGCTTAAGAGATAGGGTCATGTGATCTATGAATTGACCTATGACTCTTATTTTGAATATTTTGTCTATGTTTTTGTTTTGTTCGTTTTTTTACTTGTAAGGAAACTCTTTTATAATAATTATAATAAAAAAAACAACCAAACATTTTTTAATTATTTTTTAAAAATTATCTTAAAATAATCAATCTTATATAAGTAATTTAAAAATTATAATTATTATTGAGTAAATAGGCAATGAAGTCACGAAAAGTGTCCTTTGAAAAAAAAAGTAGTATTTGAGTTAATTTATTCTAACTACGATTTATTGCTACGACTAAACTTACATTTTTCATTGTTGTGTTTCGACTTTCACACATCCTCAACTATCCACACTATCTCATACCACTGACACATTTGTGAATGTCTGAGCTCAAAGCACTTTATATATTACAATGTTTGTACAGATTTACATATAGCCTGTATGCTGGATATTGTTGTGTTTCTTACATTTTTATTTATAAACAAAGCAAAACTCTCCATACAGTAGTGCCAACCAGAGTAATCAATGGATGCCAGAATAATAAGGTTTTAATTTATTTTTATTGAGTTAAATTTGATCTCATCCCTAATTTAATTGTTTATGGAATGTTGTATTGATTACTGTTACTGAATGTATTTAATTTGTAATTATTTTGGATTAGTGTGATTAATTCTGTATAAATAATACATCCAACACACATACTAACAAAAGCTTGTTTATTACTTGGAATTAATATTAAATATATCAAAATAATATGCAGAGCATGCTTTCGAATATTATTTTCATATTTGTGTTCTAAATATTTTATTTTCTAATTCTTAAATATATTTTTGTAGTTTTTGTTTTATTTATTTTTATTAAATATATAATTCTTATGAATTACATTTTCTTTAGTCATTGGAATATAGTAAGTGGTTCTATGACATAGAGAAGCCACAGGCTCTACTAGAACCAAATATGGATAGCAATTTTCTTTAAATATCAAATTTTTATTGTCTATCTTCTTTTTCTTGAAATCATAATATACACACTTGTATATGAGAAGGGTTTTGCCTAGGTTTTGGTGAATTGATAATTGGTTCTAAAGCAATTAGATGCCTCTCTTTTGAAGATATTAATCTTTGAAGTATTTTTCATTTTATTCATCTTGATTGCGAAATTTTTTTAAAAAGAAAATAAAACAAAACTAAGAATGTAATAGCAATGGCACCACTGTGTGTGCAACTACATGTATACTTTGAGTAATATTGCAAACAAAGATTTTGATATGATGATATTGGTTTAAATTTCTATTGTGCATTTATTGAATTTTGCTTATAATAAGTAAAATGTAGTATTATTTTATAAGCAATACTAGTTATATTACACAACAATTCAATCTAATGGCTTCTATTTATATTAATTTAGTTTTTTATATATATATATATATATATATATATATATATATATATATATATATATATATATATATATATATATATATATATATATATATATATATATATATATATATATATATATATATATATATATATGCAAAACCATAAAACAATACAATACTAGATTAAATCCAAAATTGTACCAAAATCCTTACACAACTATGGTTTCATCTACTACAAATAGACCTTCTCAAGTGAAAATCAAGCTAAAGGAAATAACATATATATACTAACAAACAAATCTTTCCATAATTCATTTCAAACTCCACCTTTCCCTAATATCAAAAGAAGTCTTCATAAGACTGATAGCCTCAGAATCAAGAAGTTTTATCATCAATGTTTCCTTTATTCTTCTTTGTAACTCATTCTTTTCATAAAAAATAACCAAAGCATTGTTAAACAATATTCTATGACCTGTATTTAATTCATGGATATATAAACCTCAGTTAAGATACCTATGATTAACTCTACTTATATCAACCTTAATCATTTCATTAAGGCTAAATTTACTCTGGATTACATAAAACTTACCACAACTATGTGGAATCTTATAAACAATTCCAGAAATAGACCTACTATCAAGACTATTTTGAACCATTAAGTAACAAATTCAAATCAGAACCTTTCTTCCATGCAACCTTCATTCTACCTAACAAATGACTATTCTTATAAACCAAATTATATATTGAGGCCTTAAATGGTAAAGACATATACTCATTATCCTAACCAATAAAATTCTTACCATCAAAATCATGACTATAAACAGTCATGATTTTGATGGTAAAAATTTTATTCATAAGGATAATGAGTATATGTCTTTATCATTTAAGGCCTCAATATATAATTTAGTTTATAAGAATAGTCATTATTAGGTGGAATGAAGGTTGCATGGAAGCAAGGTTCTGATTTGAATTTTTACTTAATGGTTCAAAACAGTCTATTGATAGTAGGTCTATTTCTTGTATCGTTTATAAGATTCCATGTGGTTGTGGTAAGTTTTATATATGTCAGAGTAAGTTTAGCTTTAATGAAAGGATTAAGGTTCATATAAGTAGAGTTAAACATAGGTATCTTAACTCAGCTTTATATATTCATAAATTGAATACAGGTCATAGAATATTGTCTAACAATGCTTCAGTTATTTTTTATGAAAAGCCATGAGTTAAAAATAAGAATAAAGGAGACCTTGATGATAAAACTGCTTGATTCTGAGGCTATCAGTCTTATGACGACTTCTTTTGATATTAAAGAAAGGTGGAGTTTAAATGAATTATGGAAAGGTTTGTTTGTTTGTATTGTACCGGTAAAATCACCATGCTTAATCATGCACAGTAATCCGAATTCAAACCCAGTCCACGTCTAGGAATAAATTCCAAAATGCAAACCAAATTCAAACCCAAACCCCTGGCATGACCAACCGATGAACAACGCAACAACGGTACGTGGTTTTCCCTTTACTAGCTCGTCGGAAAACACAGACTAAATTACCCTACAATCAGTTATTCATATATATCTTATATTCGGGATATTGGTACGGTTACTAATTCAATATATATTTAAGTTGTCGATACAGACAGCAGGTGCTTAACTAGATTTCGAGAGTAATAAGACAAGAGAGACAAAATAGATTAGATAAATTTTTAATAATTATTGAAATCATTGAATACTATGTACAGATACGGTAAAATTTTCATACGTATATTTCTAATAATTTGATACTACTCCTTAATAATCATTTTAGACTGATAGACAAAACGCATGTCAATATTTATATGTTTTAAATGGTCGTATGAGTTGATATGAGAATCAGAGTAATTTGAGCATTTAAAATATTCAATTACTATTTTATATTAAATTGTTTGATTTTAATAGATTCAAACCATTACGTATACGGATAATTGGAGGAGGTTTTATATAAAAATATAATATAATAATGATGTACTGATGGTTGCAGAGCTTAAAATATACTACAATAATAACTTGCGGTGCATTGACGGAAGACCGGGCGGCTTGTACTTTGACAAGTCTTAATGCCCCCAAGTAGATCCGGGACACTACAACCAGCCGGGATTATTTTCTAACCCCGGTGATCCAAGAGATTATCTGGAGAAGAATTTCTTTCTTTCCAATTGGTAGTAAAAACGAGACACCAATTTAGGCGAAGGAAAAGGCACTGCCACAGTAACATCGAGGAAGAGTGATCGGAAGTGGACTTAAAGCGAAACTATATAAAACCTTGATTATCTCTCCATAACATTTTCTACGCAACAATCTGATATGACTATTCAAAATAAAACATAGCGAAATCAAAAGATCACAAAAGTAACGATTAATTAATTTCACTCTGAAACCCATAACTCCCCAGATTGTTCGGAAGGTAATATTAGTAACAAAAATATTCACTTTATATTATTACTCCGTTCATATATAAAAAATAGCATAATAAAAATTTAGACTTTATTTTATATCTGTTATTTGGAGCAAAGATTAAAATATCATTTTGACAAAATAAAAGGAACAATGCAGGTACTTGAATACTTCTCAACTCAACATAAACGAACCAAATTTTTTTGTTCGATAAAAGAAAATTACTTTTAAAATGAATATACTAATAATACTATGAAATAAACTTTAATGGCTTTAACTAGAGTTGAAAAATATTATTATTGGCATCGCTTTGTTTGTAAATGTAAGTAATAATAAAAATATAAGTATATTCACTAATGAATTACCATTAGGCACAAAATATTAGTAAATTATCATCTAAAGACTAGAGCACAGAAGTATTAGAGAAGAAATTTACTGACAGGCTTTAGTGTAACATTTTAACGAAGGAAAGCAAGAAATTTACATGTAATTACCTAGATTAATTCATAACAGATTAAATAATAAAATTATTAAGCTTAGAGGAAAGTTAAAAAGTTCATGTAACAAGAGTTACCATTCTTCTTCGTCCGGCTTTTCTCCTTGCGGTAATGTTTATGCAGAACGTAGGCGCGCATTTTGGATTCCTTAGAACGGCATGATTAATTTAAAGGTTGGAATTGAGAAAACTGGAAGCACAGGAAACATTATGGGTCAGCAGCTCAAAAGATTTAAATCGGCAGAACAGGGATCAGCTTCTTGGACTTAGCCCAACATTATTGCAATTTACCGGGCAACTTCTTAATCACAGTTGAGATGGTTTCTCTGGCACAACTACTTTGCCATAGCCCAAGACGGTCTACCCACAGCAAAGTCAAAAAGTAGAGTCCCTTAGTATATTATAACATAAGATGGCTACGATTGATCACTTTGCATAGTTTTTGTTCATGACTCCGCCTCCTTTGATTTTCCGGCCTCCAGCAATATCTAATTTTGACTATACAATTGCATTCGCCTTTCTTGATAAGAGTCCTACATTTCTCATTTCCATTGTTTGATTTACATTTATTTCTAAATTCAATATATGATTCTAAATTGACAAACTAAATAATTACATAGGAATTCGTGAATACAAAATTGAAATTCATTATCTTAACTTTCAAAGTACAAACTAATTATTCTATACATCTTGTACACGTAAGATTTGACTAAAAATACTGATCAAAGGAATGTGACTTTTGATCAGCATTTTTAAATGACTTTGTATAATTTTGAAAGATTAAAATTTAAAAAAAAAAATATACACGCAATGAAACTTTTAAATTGAGCGAATATAAACCTACAAACCACACACACGAATATTATTTATCATGATTTGTAATATTTATACTTGTAATATTTACATTAAATTCTTTTAAACAAAGCATAAAATAACTAACTTAAAATTTATGTGGCCTGGAATAGAAAAAGCCTCATTGCGGGTAAATAGTGATTTAGAATTACCGTACTTCAAAATGAAAACTATGAAACTAAGATTGATCCTTCGATCTGTCTGTTTCAGTATATACATGCTATTTTCTTTAGTTTGATTTTCACTTGAGAAAGTCTATTTGTAGTAATTGAAACCATGGTTGTATAAGGATTTTGATAAAATTTTGGATTTAATCTAGTGTTGTATTGTTTTATGGTTTGGCATTTTTATTTTTGCTAGTATAGTGTTAGGCAGTTTTGGTTATATATATATATATTGTAACATGATGGGTAAGATGGATTGATGGCAAAATCATCATCATCCCAAAAATGTCAAATAATAAAATTTCAAAAAAATGTAATATTTAAAATATATTTAAAATAATTAAATATGAGAGATATGAAAATAAAGTAAGATAGTATTATAAGAGAGCATGAGAGATGAGATCTCTGAGTGATCATTATACTTATCATCTAGTTAACTCCTCAAAGCAACTAAAATATAATTAACTATTCAAAAAGCATTGTAATAAGTATAAATAAGTATAAGTAATATTCAAAAGAAATAATCATAATCATGAATGATTGACAATCAAAATAAAATCAACAGTCTATCTTGAGGCTAGATTTTAAATATGAATCAATAATCAATATGATGACTGTATTTAAACTGGGTCTACTCTAAACCAGGCATACCACATAACTTGGATGCAACAATTAAGAGCTCATTCATCAGAATATGTAATCATCAAAACAATAATGCTGGTATATTAAAACATGCTGATCATCATTAATGACCTGGCCACTTAGTATCATTAATGTGCTGGCTAACTATAAACTTAATTTCTAATAGACTAAACTAAATAAATTATAGTGCAGGAGCCTTAAAGAATATTATCTTAGTGCCAATCTATAATCAACTAATTGCCCCAAAACACTAATATACATCCCCATTCATATACTCAAATGTAGCTCAAAGAACACAAGCTCAAATACTGTTATGGTGACCAAAAATGATGTTTTAATACAATTTTAACAATTGAATTCAAGTTTATTAATAATAATATAAAAATATGAAAATAATGTCTTTATAATATGGCTCTATAATTAGAATCCTTCTGAGTTTGATTAACATACAATAAAAATTATTACATTTGTGATTTACAAAATTACTATATACAATTCAAGTTATTACTATGATTTTTAATATCTTTTAATGAGTTCATATATATATATATATATATATATATATATAATTTATATATATATATATATATATATATATAATTTACACAGATGTGTGATACATTAGTTTACAATGAATACATTTGAATTATCAAAAAATAATTAAAATTTACATGTCTTATTTGACACTCAATAATATATATATATATATGTAATTTCTGAATATACTTAAATTATCCTATAATAATACATGATTAAATTTTTCAGTCCTATTAAAAATACTATAAATGACCAAAATTTTACTTATATATATGTGTGTGTGTATTCACACACTGAGATTTACATCATATTTTAATTTAACACAATAAAATTATTGAATACTATTTTCATAATTTTCTTTGCTGAATATAGTGTTTTTTCTTTAAAAATAAGTATCATTAAATTTTTGATAGTTTATAAAAGTTTTCTTTCTATTTTGACAGATTACTCTAAAAGAATTTATTAGATAAACATTCTTATTGTCTTTCTATAAAATTGTCTACAAATTATTTCTTTTTGATTTTTAATTCAAATAAAATTATATATATATATATTGATGTCATTTTAAGGATTACTAAAACAATTTCTTTAAAATATATATATATATTGAATCATCTCTCTTTTAGACATTTGATTCAAGTAAATATTTGTTTGCTTTATTTTAAGTAATAGGTTAAAATGTCATTTTTACTAAGAAAATCATTTAAAATTTTTTTATTATATACAATGCTATTCATCATCAGCTATATATATATATATGTTTATCTGTAATTCTCTGCATATAGACACAGCTGCATACATGTAACTACTTCATCATCCACTGATAGTTTCTCTGGGCAAGGATGTAGACTGGCTTGTCATCATCAAAATAGGTATTATCAAGTAAGGATTGTTCTGCAGTTGGTTCCAGTTCATCATCATGCAAGCTAACTGTTTTGTCCTCATTTGTTCAGGCTAATGATTAATTAGAAGTTGACCTGGATTTCAGGTGAATCAAAACTCCTCTGAAAGAGAACTAGTAATAGCTCCTGAATCTATTGTTCTACCTTCAATGATATTTTATCCATGATAGCTATCTATATAGTCAGGAAATCATATCTTCTGGCCAGCTAAAACCAACTGCTGTAAACTTCAACAAGGTTCAACAAAATATTATAACCGCCTCTTGTAACTGGTCAATTTGACCAGTGCTTCTCAAAAATATTCCAACAAGAACTCTCTTCAAATAAATTACTAGCCAAACTGTTCTAATCTTTTTATCCAAACCTTTTATAGTCTGGTGAAGTGATAAAAACACTATATTTAAAACCAATGTTTTTATCTCTCTTGATTAAAAAAAGTTTTAGTCCTTTTGAAAAAAAATTTGAAATTTTTATCAAAGTGTGATATACAAAGATTTCTACATAAATAGAAATTTATCAATTTATTAATTAAAAACTTTTTTTACTAATCTCTCTAATCCATTTGAAAGCAAGTTTGACAATCTTATCAAAGCATAATCTATAAAGTTTTAAAGAATCGATAATAAACATGTACACAAGCATTAATAAAAAATAAATCATGCTTGATTTTAAATTCAAAATAAGAATTATAAATATTATTTAGAACTTATTAACTATTTATTTCATAATGAAATTTTAGTTTACATTCAGAATTATTTAATCCCTGATTATTATTCCAGGAAGGTAAAAAATATCTACTAAAATTTTTGTCTGTGTTTATTTTTACTTTTCTTATACACCTGGGTCTCATTTTATGCGAGAGATAGGTTCCTCAGAAAACATGCACAAACGAAATCGTGCAAAAATAGACATAACTTACATTGAAAAAGGGGAGATGCGGTCTGAGATTTTTCAAAATCCATGTAAAAGCAAAGCATCAACATAAAATTACTTTAAAATTTGTGCAAAAAAAAAAAAATAAGTAAATAAAATATGACTAATAAAAAATTTCAAATTTGAAAAAAATTGATACAAGACAAACTTTTTTAACTATAATATTTAATTTTATTTAAAATAATATATTTTTATGCATAATTTACAGTACAATAATTTACATTTTTTATACACATTTTAATTATTATAGCTATTCACCAAAAACACATTCATTTGCAAACAACTAGCACCAACTTCACACTCATGTTGTGTCAATGGTTTACTGGTGACAACGTAATTAGTAATTAATCTTTGAGGCGATGATTTTATTAATTGTTTATGAAACTAACAACTAAAAAATAAATTCTTATTTTTGTCTTTAATTTTCAATTCCATTTAAAAATCAAATTTCACATCACATTATTTCAAATTGCTATAAGTAATTTTTAAATTGTTAATTACAATTAAAAATTAGATTTTAATTTTTAATTGTCAAATTTAATTGTGCCCACTGCTATTACTGACCTTTTAAAAATAAACTTGTGGACACTAAATGATTAATAATTGATTATGTTCTTTTTTAAAAAAGCAAAAACAGAATGTGATTTAAAATGCAAAATTAACACGCACAATGTTTGAACAAATTTACATTATAATCTTGTAAAATTTAATGTGTGTATACATAAAATGTGGAAATCATGATTTTAATTTCATTATTGCATAAAATCTTACTATTATAAAGCACTGAACATATTGAAATTACTAAGTTGAAAGTAGAATTCCAATAATGTGCTATTACTTTCAATATAATGTAAGTGCGCAAAATTTATTATTTAAAGTAATAGCGCAATATCGGAGTTTGACTTCTGGTGAAACACAAATCGCGTAACTTCAAAATCGTGTTAAATAAGTCCACATAAAAAGAGACCCAGGTGTGTGTATATATATATATCACTAGATGAAGCTTTATCAATAGCTCCTAACAAGCTTGTTTACATAAACACTGAGAGAGATAGAATTCAATATCGTTTTCATTGTCTACCACTTCCAGACCATGGTTTTGAGCTAGTTGGCTCCAGTCAGTGAAGGGTTGGAAGACTAGAGACAATGAAAGAGATATTGAATTCTATCTCTCTCGGCATTTACATAAACAAGCTTGTTAGGTGCTATTGGTAAAGCTCCAACTAGTGATCATAAAATTCAAGCTAAAGCATGTTACAGAATTTATAACTTGTTTTGTTTATCATATATATATATATATATATTCACACACAACTATATTGATGTATGCCATGCAATCCAATTGTTTACAATATATATATATTGTAACGATCCGGAGAAAGAGACTTAACGTAATCTGCACTACGGGGTGCCATCTAGGCATTTGAACCTAGAAAAATTTATAAAGTAGGCAGATACGTCAGTCAAAAAAAAAATTTTTTTTAAATTTTGATTCTGGTCGTTAGCCCATGTCACTAGCTCAGTGGAATAGCAGAGATTTAATAAGATAATCTAAGAGTATATATAAAAAAAAGAATAAAATAAGCCACTGCCAGTAATTAACATACAAACATTTATTTATGCACATATATATAAGATTTAAAATTATTTTAAATTAGTTTTACATTTTAACATTTAACATTATTTTAACTTTACCTTAGATTTTAATTTACATTTTAATTTCTATTATATTATAAGTTTACATTTTAATTAAGTTCGCACATATAAATTTATGAAAGCTTGTTTATAATGTTGACTATAGATCGGTTACATAGATTTCACGGTCAAAACATTTCAAAGTAAACATAAACGATCAAAATACAAAATTATTGATTACTGACAATTGCGGAGGGAAATTTATATGTAACCCAATAGTATTCACCATAAGATACTTGCATTGTCACCAATAACTTAAAAGACATCCGAATAAATACATTTTAGATACTCACCGTAAGGTATCATTATTTATCGAATGTCTATATATTTTGATCAAATATGAAAACCCAAAACATACTTAACCGATAACCAATCCATGCAAGCTTCTATAAACAACTTAAATTTAATGCATTTTTATTTAGGGTCAAGTATGAATATACCACATAGATTTGCATTTGAAATTAAAATATTCTATCCCTATTTTACCTTAGGCTAAAATTCGTAGTCAAACTGGCATCAATTCATCTGATACATCGATGTATTCAATGTAATACGGAATACGGCAGCACCAAAAAGATTAAGAGAAGATATTGACTTTCATTAGATAGGAATATTACTTCTATCCAATGAGAAGAACAATAAAAAAAAAACTCCATAGAAAGGAACTGCACTCTGCGTCTTATAATTCCTTCCATAGGCAAAACGGGAGAGTGCGGCGTATATATAAACGATTCTGCCAGTAGCGAATCTCCGACTACATCTACTAACTACATCAATATATCCAATCCATTGACCCAATTTAACAATGAAACAAATCACCTAAGATTACCCTCCCCTAATATAACTTTGCAAATCTATACAGCCATTCATGCCCAACTTAAGTTTAACATTTATATAATTTAACTTAACGGAAAACAGAAATCATAATAAAACTTAAAGAACAAAATTAAATAAATGGAAATGATTTTACATAAATAAATAAAAAATACATCAAATAACATTATTAATAAATTAAGTTGGTCAGATAGGATAATATTGCAATCATTTAAATATGGAAATTTTAATTTAATGTTCATTATTTATAAAGTTCTTACAGTTTAAAACAGTTCATCTTTACACATTGCTTGCCATGAATGTGAATTCCCACGCTGTCCTAAAATTGGTATTCTGTTGGACAATTTATTTATCCATCCGGAGGTTTTTTGCTTTAACTGGTCCTCAATGTAAAATTGATAGTTCATTTCTTTTTCTTTCTTAGCAAAGCTGAAGGGATTGAATCGTGCGTCTTTTTTTCAATCCCTTCTTATCTCTCACATCGTAATAAATCAATAACTCACTAACTAATAATTTCCAAACTTGTCCTTTTATATTACTTTGAAAGATTGACTTAACATTACGTCATCGATGTGATGATCCTTTTCATTGAGGTCCGATTTCCCAATGAATTTATTTCATTTGCTAAAAGTTTCTATTGTTTCCCTATCTGACCGATGTTTTTACATTTAAATGCCCAAGGCTGGTTTACATTTGACTAATTAAATTTATCATTTCCATTTCTGATTAATTAACCTGTTTTCCAAATCAAAGATATATTTAAAGATAAATTTAAAGATATAATTTTATTTCCAAATCTTTTTAAAATTTAGTTTTAAAATACTTTTTCTTTAATAAAGTTTTATTTTAATAATTTTTCATTATCTGTGCGATTTAATATATAAGAGTTTAAGATGATATTTAATTTCAATTTTTAATTCTTAAAAGACAATTTTTAAATGCGAACTTTTTAATTTACTTTCATGTTTAATAATAAAAAAAAAAAAACAATGTAACGAACGTCTGTGCTCGTTACAAATATATATATATATATATATATATTGTAACGAGCACAGACGTTCGTTACATTGTTGTTTTTTTTTTATTTATTAAACATGAAAGTAAATTAAAAAGTTCGCATTTAAAAATTTTCTTTTAGAATTAAAAATTGAAATTAAATATCATCTTAAACTCTTATATATTAAATCGCACCGATAATAAAAAATTATTAAAATAAAACTGTATTAAAAATAGAAAAGGTATTTTAAAAACAAAAACTTAAAAAGATTTGGAGATAAAATTATATCTTTAAATTTATCTTTAAATATATCTTTGATTTGGAAAACAGGTTAATTAATCAGAAATGGAAATGATAAATTTAATTAGTCAAATGTAAACCAGCCTTGGGCATTTAAATGTAAAAACACCGGTCAGATAAGAAAACAATAGAAACTGTTAGCAAATAAGAAGAAATCCCTATGGAATCGGACCTCAATGAAAAGGATCATCTCATCGATGACGTAATGTTAAGTCAATCCTTCGAATACGTATAAAAGGAAAATTTGGAAATTATTAATTAGTGACTAGTTATTGATGATTATTACGATGTAACAGCTAGGTGTTAGTGCTGAGGGGATTGAAAAAGATGCACAGCTTCAATCCCTTCAGTTCTGCTAAGAAAGGAAAAAATGAACCATCGTTTCTACATTGAGGACCAACTACACTAAAAAATCTCCAGATGGATAAATAAATCGGATGGATACCAATCTTGACGAGTGGGAATTCACGTTCAAACGGCAAGAATATATGAAGATGAACTATTTAAATAACTCGTAAGAACTTTAAAATTTATGAACAGTAAATTAAAAACTTTCCAGATTTAAATAATTGCAATATTATTCTATCTGACCGATATTATTTATTAATTAGTTATAATTTTGTTTAATGTATTTATTTTGTAAAATCATTTCCATTTATTTATTTTTTGTTCTTTAAGTTTTATTATGATTTTTGTTTTCCGTTAAATTAATTATAAAAATGTTAAACTTAAGTCGGGCGTGAATGGCTGTATAGATTTGTAAAGTTATATTAGGGGAGGGTAATCTTAGGTTATTTATGTCGTTGTGAGATTGGGTCAATGGATTGGATATATTGGTGTGATTAGTAGGTGTAATCATTGATTGGCTATGGGCAGAATCGCTTCATACGCCGCACACTTCCGTTTGCCTATGGAAGGAATTATAAGATGGATACCGCAGTTCCTTTCTATGGAGTTTTTTGTTTTATTGCTCTTCTTTGCAGATAGATGTAATATTCCTATCTCATAAAGCAATTTCTTCTCTTAACCTTTTGCTGCTGTATTTTATTACATTGAATACATCGATGTATCAGATGGATTGATGCCAGTTTGACTGCTAATTTTAGTCTAAGGTTAAATAGGATAGAATATTTTAATTTCAATGCAAATCTATGTAGTATTCATGTTCGATCCTAAATAAAAATGCATTAAATTTAAGTTGTTTATAGACACTTGCATGGATTGTTTATTGGTTAACTATGTTTTATGTTTCCATATTTGATCAAAATATATAGACATTCGATAAATAATGATACCTTACGGTGAGTATCTAAAATGTATTTATTCGGATTCTTTTAAGTTATTGGTGGCAATGCAAGTATCTTATGGTGAATACTATTGAGTTACATATAAATTTCCCTCTAATTGTCAGTAATCAATGATTTTATATTTTGATCGCTTATGTTTACTTTGGAATGTTTTTAACCATGTAATCTATGTAACCGATCTATAGCAACTTATTATAACAAGCTTTTATAATCCCATCTGTGCGAACTTAATTAAAATGTAAAATTAGAATGTAATGGTAATTAAAGGTAAATTAAAATCAAAAATCAAAGTTAAAAATAATGTTAAATGTTAAAATGTAAAACTAATACTAAAATAATTTTAAATCTTATATATATGTGCATAAATAAATGTTTGTATGCTAATTACTGGCAGTGGCTTATTTTATTTATTTTTTAATGTTGAAATCTAATTAGATAAGATATGATGTTATTAAATCTCTGCTACTCCCTGAGCTAGTGACATGGGTAACGACCGGAATCAAAATTTAAAAAAAGAAAAAAAATTTTTTTTTTGACTTACGTATCTGCCTACTTTATAAATTTTTTTAGGTTCAAATGCCTAGATGGCACCCCGTAGTGCAGTTTACGTGAAGTCTCCTTCTCCGGATCGTTACAACTGGCTTTCCCAATCTGGGGCCGATCTTTAATAAACCACAAATACCCTGAGCAAATTTTGTCAAAATGAAATATTTTTATCTGTTTACATAATGTCGTATACTTTAAATCTGATAAAAGCACTGCCAGAAAGAAATAGCACATATATTAAACACGAGAAAGTATAAATAATTCTAAACTGTATTTCGTTAAAAAGAAAGTCAAAAGGTTGCGATTGATATGTTTTTTTGTTGTTGTAATATAAATTATACTTTAATGTGTATAGGTGCGCACAGCCACGTAAGTTTATGATCGAAATGTGGTGCCTTACGATGAGTACTTTTGGGAATTACTTCAGTGTAACCCTATGTATGCATTTCAATCAGTCATAAATAAGTTGGTGGTGTTTATAATTGTGCTGCAAATATACACGCCTAAACCCATTATCTTTCAAAATATATTTACTTCAATGCAACCTTCCTAAATAATTTAAATAATTTGCTTGTCATGCCGTGTGTAAAAATAAAATGTATAAAAAATAATAATAATAGAACTCTTGTGGGGAGGAGGCGTAGACGTTAATGGTCCTTGGAAAACGATAGTAAACATTTTTCTTTTTGTATATAGTCTTTTTGTAAAATTATTAACCGGATGTTTTGTAAATGTCTTTGTCAATCGTGTACCGTAATTACTAACCCTAAGTAAAATATTTTTTTTTGATCATTTTTTTTTAAGTAACTTTACTGATATGTAACGAGCACAGACGTTCGTTACATTGTTGTTTTTTTTTTTTTTATTAAACATGAAAGTAAATTAAAAAGTTCGCATTTAAAAATTTTCTTTTAGAATTAAAAATTGAAATTAAATATCATCTTAAACTCTTATATATTAAATCGCACAGATATAAAAAATTATTAAAATAAAACTGTATTAAAAATAGAAAAGGTATTTTAAAAACAAAAACTTAAAAAGATTTGGAGATAAAATTATATCTTTAAATTTATCTTTAAATATATCTTTGATTTGGAAAACAGGTTAATTAATCAGAAATGGAAATGATAAATTTAATTAGTCAAATGTAAACCAGCCTTGGGCATTTAAATGTAAAAACACCGGTCAGATAAGAAAACAATAGAAACTGTTAGCAAATAAGAAGAAATCCCTATGGAATTGGACCTCAACGAAAAGGATCATCTCATCTATGACGTAATGTTAAGTCAATCCTTCGAATACGTATAAAAGGAAAATTTGGAAATTATTAATCAGTGACTAGTTATTGATGATTATTACAATGTAACAGCTAGGTGTTAGTGCTGAGGGGATTGAAAAAGACGCACAGCTTCAATCCCTTCAGTTCTGCTAAGAAAGGAAGAAAAATGAACCATCGTTTCTACATTGAGGACCAACTACACTAAAAAAATCTCCGGATGGATAAATAAATCGGCCACAGGATACCAATCTTCGGACGACGTGGGAATTCACGTTCAAACGGCAAGGAATATATGAAGATGAACTATTTAAATAACCGTAAGAACTTTAAAATTTATGAACAGTAAATTAAAAACTTTCCAGATTTAAATAATTGCAATATTATTCTATCTGACCGATATTATTTATTAATTAGTTATAATTTTGTTTAATGTATTTATTTTGTAAAATCATTTCCATTTATTTATTTTTTGTTCTTTAAGTTTTATTATGATTTTTGTTTTCCGTTAAATTAATTATAAAAATGTTAAACTTAAGTCGGGCGTGAATGGCTGTATAGATTTGTAAAGTTATATTAGGGGAGGTAATCTTAGGTTATTTATGTCGTTGTGAGATTGGGTCAATGGATTGGATATATTGGTGTGATTAGTAGGTGTAATCATTGATTCGCTACGGGCAGAATCGCTTCATACGCCGCACACTTCCGTTTGCCTATGGAAGGAATTATAAGACGGATACCGCAGTTCCTTTCTATGGAGTTTTTTGTTTTATTGCTCTTCTTTGCAGATAGATGTAATATTCCTATCTCATAAGAGGCAATTTCTTCTCTTAACCTTTTGTGCTGCCGTATTTTATTACATTGAATACATCGATGTATCAGATGGATTGATGCCAGTTTGACTGCGAATTTTAGCCTAAGGTTAAATAGGGATAGAATATTTTAATTTCAATGCAAATCTATGTAGTATTCATGCTCGACCCTAAATAAAAATGCATTAAATTTAAGTTGTTTATAGACGCTTGCATGGATTGTTTATTGGTTAACTATGTTTTGCGTTTCCATATTTGATCAAAATATATAGACATTCGATAAATAATGATACCTTACGGTAAGTATCTAAAATGTATTTATTCGGATGTCTTTTAAGTTATTGGTGACAATGCAAGTATCTTATGGTGAATACTATTGGGTTACATATAAATTTCTCTCCGCAATTGTCAGTAATCAATGATTTTATATTTTGATCGCTTATGTTTACTTTGGAATGTTTTTAACCGTGTAATCTATGTAACCGATCTATAGCAACTTATTATAACAAGCTTTTATAATCCCATCTGTGCGAACTTAATTAAAATGTAAAATTAGAATGTAATGGTAATTAAAGGTAAATTAAAGTCAAAAATCAAAGTTAAAAAAATAATGTTAAATGTTAAAATGTAAAACTAATAATAAAATAATTTTAAATCTTATATATATGTGCATAAATAAATGTTTGTATGCTAATTACTGGCAGTGGCTTATTTTATTTATTTTTTAATGTTGAAATCTAATTAGATAAGATATGATGTTATTAAATCTCTGCTACTCCCTGAGCTAGTGACATGGGCTAACGACCGGAACCAAAATATTTAAAAAAAAAAAAAAAATTTTTTTGACTTACGTATCTGCCTTCTTTATAAATTTTTCTAGGTTCAAATGCCTAGATGGCGCCCCGTAGTGCAGTTTACGTTAAGTCGCATTCCGGATCGTTACAATATATATATTGAAATATAATAGTTCATGGCCTTTACTTAATACATGATAAAGGAAATGAGAGAAATATCACAATAGGAAAGGGAAAGGATGGTCATGGAAAGGAATAGGGAAATATATAATAGTATAATATTGCTGATAAGAGTAAATGATTAGGTCTGAGTTTGGAACAAGAAGAAAAATATTTACCATTTATTATAAAGGGAGATAGGTGAAAGTATTTGGTTATATATCTATGTATTCATATTTATAGACTAAAAACACTAACTCTATATAAATAATACATTTAATAATGGAAATCATTAATAGATTTATTTAGTGAACATAAATAAATTGAGAGCAAGTTATAATTTTATAAAGTTTTAAATTTTATTTCATTATATGTTTTAGTTGTATAGAGTTTTGGTATTTTACTTAGCATTAGAATACAGTTTTATAAACACAAAATCAATTTATCCAAGATTACTTAAGGTAATAATGGAGATTTTAATATTTTGAATGTTTGAATTTTTTTTAATATAACAGTATTTAGTGTTTAAAAGGGGGAAAAAATCTGTGCTAGATGCAAATCCTGGTAAAATTATTAATGAACAGTTGTCAATGCAGAAAATTACATATATTATATAAGCTTAAATACGAGTTATTAATGTCTCAGTAAGTAAGCCAAGATCGCAATCAACATATCTCCATGGGCTCCATACATTACTGTGGCAAACAGCCTTATCTTCTTATGCCTAGCAATATTTTAAAATGACATTATTAATCATTAACTGAGGAGAAAAGAAAATCTTCTTATGTTAAGTCATTGCATGGCATTCTTGCAAGAAAGGAAACTAAACCCTGTTTAACACTTGAATTCTGTCAATATTGAAATATTAAAATTATAAATGATATGCATATTAGAAGTTTGAACTCCAAAGAGCTTTAATTCAAAAGTTATCTTATTATTCTTTGGAACTATCACAACGGAGAAAACGATGCTTTAAGAATTCTGGAAAAAATTTATTAATAGTATTAATGCAAAATTAGCAATAACTATCATTATTTTACATAATTTAGATTAATTATATTTGGGGTTTTAACTCAATTATTTAACATAGTATGTTAATTTGTGATTGTATGATTGATATCAGATTGTGCTTGATATATTATGGGAATACAAAAGATTTAAAATTAAGATTGTCATTACACCCACACCCACCCAACCACACACACACACACGTATATATATACATATATATATATATATATATATATATATATATATAGTATTAATTTGGATTAGAAAAAAGAAAAAGAGAATGTAAATATTATAGATCAGGTAAAAAGATTAAAATCTATTTTAAATTAAATATAACCTTAATTATAACAATTACTTTGAAATAATATATATAAATTTATCCAAGAGGTAAATAAATGTTAAAATATTTAAGGAAATATTATACAAATATGTATGCACATGAAAATATAGGTTAGTGCAAAAACATTCAAGGAAGAATAGGATGTGAAAGTATTTGTCATGTAATTAATAATATATTTAAGAAAATTATCTAATACCGAAATAGGTATAGTTAAAGGAAAGAATTAAAAATGGTTTGGAAGTAAAACAATTTACAATTTAATTCTAAGTGTGCTGAAACCTATCATAAACATAAGCGTTTCAATTTTTAATTTCAGATCTAGAATCTACAAAATTAAAAAAAAAAAAGCACAGAAGGGACATGGTCATAGGTGATTCCATGGAACTAATCTAAGAAGTGAGAAGGGAACTTAAACAGGGTCAAAAAAAAATAAATGAGCTCAAACAGAACTTAAACAGTATCAGAAAGAAATTAAACAGGGTCAAACAGAATTGAAACAGGTCATTGAAGAAATTAAGCCAATTTTAACATAAGTCAGACAAGACTTAACAAGACTTGCAAGGATTCAAACAAAAACAGACATATGTTAAGAAGGATATAATGAACATCAAACTAAACTTTGCAGACAAGTAAAAATATTGAAAGATAGGAAAAGAACAACAACAAATGAAAACCAACTCAGAGAAAATACAGACTAAATCTGTAGAGATGGAATTAATAAGTGAGAATTAAAATGTTTTATACAGGTGCAAGATAATAAAACATAAATACAAGTCCAAGAAGTATACCAAATGAGAGAAACTTTAAAAAAAGAGATTAAGGGAAGTGTTAAACAGAATGTAAGCAATATACACCAATGTCTCATAAATCAAGTTGAGGAATTATACACAGAAATGAATAAACTTGACAATAAAATAAAAACAATTAATAAAACTGATAACTGGAATTTTAATAAATACCTTAACATGCCATTTAAAATGATCTGATTGATCAAGGTGTTAATTTTAGATGATAAAAATCCAAACAGTTATAGAAAAAGCCCAGACCAAATGGCATCTAGAGTCACAAAAGAATAACTTAAAGCATACAGTTTAGTAGCCAAATTCATTAATGTTAAGAGTATTCAAAGATGACAGACATAGAGAAAAATTTGGATAATAACAAAAGAAAAACATTTATTGTTGTAAGCAATCACTTGAAGAGTGCATCTGAAGATTGGTGGAAAACTTTATATATGAAGCCATATATATTTTAATGGTGTTGTTATTTTACACAGTTGTTAGAATCAGGAGAAACAGGATTGAGTATACTATAGAGTATTTTAAGAGAAGTATAACCCTACAAGAGGAGAGAACTTCACATATATTTTCCATCTACTAGTACCAAAGCTGAGATCATGTATAGTTTTTCCTGCCAGTGTCTATTCAGTCGATTTAATTTGATGTTAAAAATTCTCAATTAAATAGAGAGTAGTGGCTATTAAGTAATATAGTTTGCAATTTTTTTTATATGGGAACACCTGAAAAAATATAGTATGCAGACCAACCAAGACTTGAAGTGTCCACAACACAAACACCTAACAATAATAAATAGCATATGAGAGAATACATGGTTATAACATTGAATTAAAGTTTTACAAAAAAAGATGAAGCAATGGAAGTATAAAATAACCAGAGGTGATCAGTGTCCCTATAGTTAACATATTATAAATTCACAATAAGAGTTATAGGAAGAGAATGTGAACATAGCTAACACCCTAAAAAATCACATGGAACTGAGGTAAGTTCTGATATCATCAAATGAGAAATCCATAACCAGGATATTACTTCAGGAAATTCAGGGAAACTTCATCAAGATGTATCTTAAATAGAAAGATTCACCATATATTCTGATAGAAACATTATGTAAGATATGAATAGTGCAAAGTATATTGATTACTGATATTAAAAAAAGATTGAAGGGTTTAGATTTTGGTTTATAGTGGAAGTCAACTGTCATTAATATCCAACATCTTAAAATCATAACCACTAGTAAAGCAAATTTTTGGATATTATTCATAACAAAACACCCAATTTAAACTGGTAATAGAAAGAAAGCCAGAATGGAAGCTAAGTAAATATGGATGACTCTGCAAATAGAACATAAGTTGTAATTTTATGCATTAAATTTTTTGCTTGGTTGACTATTATAATGGTATGCTAACATTCAATAGAGGATAGATGTGTCAATTTCCCTCAAGAAAGTACATATTTAACTGATATTGAAGAAAAAGTGCAGAATTTTACCTTGATTTCACCAGCATGACAACAATGACTGATATTTTTATTACTAAAACATAAGAATGTATTTTCTAACAAACCTGGAATGATCCAAGAATACATTCACCATATTAAATTTAAAGAAGAAATACACATTCAAACTAGTTATATCTCATTCCTTTCAAATATATGATTGATATTAAAGACATATCCAACAGATTTTTGAAAAAGGAATTATAAAAAAATACTTATCTCCATGTATCCATTCTTTAGTTATTGTGAATGAAGTAATATGCATATGCAATATGCTTCAATACATGATGGTTAAATGTTTTACTCATCTGAGATAAAGATGTATCTCTAAAATTCAAGAATTATTATCCAAGGTTTATCCACTTTATGATGGACTATTCAAGATAATAAAATAGTCTGGAAATAGAAAATGGTACAAGCGGATTTTACAATGCCATGGGTCTCAAATATCCTCAGAAAAAATAGGAAAAAATAGAGGGAGAAAAATTACATGTATTTGTGTGAATACACAAGCATTCTAATCAACAGATTTTTTGAGAGGGAATGAGCAGATATGAAATATAATACTTTATGAAATTAGTGAGATATATGACAAGAGTAGAGAAATATAATAGACATAACAAAAATCTATGGAGTTAGGAGAATAATGAAGTAGGATAGGAAAACATGGTAAAAATGTAAAGTAAAAAAGTAGATGTGAGTTTGGAACAAACAGAACAAAAATATTAATTTGGCATTAATTATAAAGAGGATATAAGTGTTAATATAAGGTTATATATGTGTGTATATTTTTATAAGTCAAATACAATAACACTTCATAAATAATGCATTTAATAATGAAAATAAATATTATTGTTGATTTTGTGAAGATAAATTGAGTGAAAATTGTAACCTTATAGAAATTTAAATTTTATTTAATTACATGTTTAATTATATAGATATGTTTTAATTAGTGTTAGAATACAATCTTACAAAGACAAAATAAAATTATTCAAGATAACTTAAGTTATCAATGGAACTTTTGATGTGATAGAACGTTTGTAAATTTTTCCATATAGCTGCAATTTGTGTTAAAATAAAAACAATATTTTTTCCATTGCTATCTGCTGAATATTGCACTTATGATGTAATTATCAGTGGACATTCATGTCTTCTCACCACATCAAAACAAATGATTTTAGTTTATTATATAAGTCTACATATATATAAGAGTATCTCATTAAGAGCGTACACTATGTGTCTCCAGATACACCAAAAAATGCTGTGAAAGAAAATGTTTTCGCTATGTCAAAGAGTGATGTACAGCAAATCATGGACTATTAAACATGAAAAAAAAAGGAAATCTACTTATGTTACGTCTTTATATTGTTGAATCATAAGGAAGTGGTCAAATGATGTTTATACCAGTATTGTGTGTATATTGAGATATTAAAATTATAAATAATATGCATATTGTTTGAAATTTCAAAGATCCTTATTTTAATATGTTTTAATTAGATCAAGAAGTTATAAATTTTGAGTATCTTTTTATTATTATTTTAGTACTATTTAAACAGTGAAAATAAGGAATTATGTCTTTGAAAATCCATTATTAGTAGAATTAATGAGAAATTAACGATTATAATCATTATTTGGTTTACTTTAGATTAATAAACAATGGGGTTTTTATGACAATTATTTATCACTGCTATATGGTGGGTTAATCCTAATTGACTATTTAATAAGGTATTTTAGGCTCATAATAAATATAGACAAACATTTAGACTAATATGTCTATCAATATCTACACATTCACAATTAAATAACTAGCTTTATTATTTTATAGTTCACATACTTAAATTGATAAGCTTCTCTTTTATTCCAACAGTAGAAGAGTGTTTAATCTCTCTCTCTCTCTCTCTCTCTCTTTTTTTTTTTTTTTTTTGATATTATCATCTAGAATATGAAATTCATGCAAATGGTAAAAATGATATTTGCAATTGAACATCAAAACAATGTTTAAAATTGTTAACAGCTGTAATTTATAAATACAATTATATTTCATACTAACATTTAATATTACTCGCCATCTTTTATCTGAACATGTTGGTAACTTTATTATATAAATCTTTAAATTTCATATTTTACATAAGTACTTACTGGGTTCTAAGTTCTCATATCATTACAAAGAGAGCAATTTTTCCACTATTTAATCCAATTGTTGCTAAAAAAATTATTTAGTTGCTATTTATTTGTTTTTGTTTTTTTCAGAATAGCTACTAAATTATAAATTCATTCAGAATTAATATTCTATTTTAAGAAAATTCTTCCTCTTTATTTTTACTCTCATGGAGAAATTTATCATATGTTTTTTTTTTTTTTTTTGGGGGGGGGGGGGTTGAGTAATCACATGGTCATGTTTCACTTCTTGTTTTATTAGCATCTATATTTTCTTATTTATATGATTTGTTAATGTTTGGCATTGGTCAATCCATGCATGTTTTTTCTGATTAATTTCAATTCTAATTTTTCAAGAAGTTTAATCTCATATTTTGAATATAGTTTCTGTATCTTTAGAAAAATTATGTATTCTTCATCTTTCTTTTTTTTTTTTTTGCTGTTTTCAAATTCTCCTTCTTCAGCCAACTTAGTTGTTTAGAAATGCCTGGTAGATCCATGCAAAATTTTACAATGAGTATTTTACAGGCTAATTTTAATTGTTATTTCTGCACCACAATTTATACATTTGATATAGAATCAGAAAATATTCAATATTCTTCTTAGGCAATTTCTTTATGAACGTAGAGATTCCTTTACTTTTTGTGAATATATTCACTGAATAACTTACATTTCATGTTAAATTGAGCTCTTAACTGAATATTATGTGGACATTATTTGATAAATAAAGTGGGAAGATATTATTGGGATGAAAAAATAGTAGATAACATTTATTTAAAACTTTTCATTAAGGAATTTTGTTTATTTCAAATCATAAGGCATTTTTTTATACTAGTAGAAACTAGAATAATTAAAGTCTTAGTCATATGGTAACTCATATAACACATCTAAATTGAGTTCATCATTTCATTCACTGTGCTAATACACACATAGATTTTATAGAAAGAAGTTCATCTTCATATTTCTTTTTCTAATTTTTTTTATTTTTTTTTTGACCAGCTCTTTTTTGCCTCTTTTTTATTACTTGATGATATCTAGCTTGTTTTGATATTCTTTCTTGAGGTAGCCTCTGTACATTCTAATTTTTTATGTTTTTATTTTTATGTGTGTTCAATATATATTATTTTTCAAAAAAAACATATTACTTATTTTCTTCTTGATTTCTACATATCTTGACAAAAAAATTATTTATACAAACATGACCCTCCTTCGTATATTATCCTAACTACTTCATATGTTCACATTTTTGTGATCTTCATGTTGACATAGTTATATTTCTCATACTTTTTAATATCTTGTCCACTTTTTAATTTTATTTCATGTTTAGTATTTTGAATATTCTTATCAGCCAGTGTTAAACAATGGATAAAGTATTTTATTATAATTGAAAATAATTCTTGTTTTCATCACATTTCCTTTTCCATATTTCTGGGTTTGTTCAGATATATTTTAAGTAATATAGACAATTGACAATGTTTTACTTCTGTCCTGTAGTTATTCTTATATAATGATAAATCATATTTGCTATTTTTATTTTAGCATGATATATTTATTGTTATATAATTTTTAATTGCTTTTAACAAAAACTAAGTTTAGCTTAATTAATTGTAATATTTCTTATAATCTTTTGAAAGAGAATTATTTTGATGAGTCAAGATCTATTTTTTTTTTACTTAATACCATCATTCAGTTACTTGGATCAGGATAAACAAATGGATTATTATGAACTTTCCATCTCTAAAACTTGTGTAATGTTTGATTGCAATTTTCTATATTTATATTAATTTTTATTTTCTAGAATTTTCCTAAATATTTACCTCAGTAAATTTAATGATCCCTATTTTTCCCAGATGCTTCCTCAATATCATCTATCATCATTAATACATGCTTGGAATAATGTAATCAAAAGTTAATCTTTTTACTTCTGCTCTTAATTAATTCAAAAGAGATGTCATTATGAACATACATTTTTAGTGACTTTTCCATTACCACTAAAATCTTTTTTACCATTATGTATTTTATCATTTCTACATTTTTTTCTAATTCCAGCATATTCTCTGCTAATTAAATTTTCAAAATAATATTCCCATTTATTTATTGAACTTTGTAATGTTATGTTTTAATCTTTTTGTCTCATATTTTTGATAAATCTTTTAGGTGTAATTTTTTCTTTTCCACCTAATTATAAATCAATTGTTTTATAATTACTTCCCCATGTTTCATTTTTTATAATTATAGTATTATTTTCTAAACTATTGTCAGATTTGTGTATTTATTTATTTATTATTCATTTTAGTAATTAACTATTTATGATAAATCTGGTTTTCCTTTATTATCACATAACAGATTTCTGATTTCATTAATAAGTTTTATAATGGTTTCAAAGTCATTCTTTGCAATCTCTTTACACTATCTACTTAAATTGTTTAAGTTACATTTTTGTTTAACGTTTTATTATTATGCCCTATTTATTAAAGAGTAATTTTGACTTTATCCCTGATAAAAATTATATTCATTTAAAAAAGAGAGAAAACAAAGGTGTTGTTCTACAAATTCTTATGTTCAATACTTTAAAGATATTTTCTTCTATTATAGGGTTTATGCGTGTTTGAATCCACATGTATTTATGTTTTTTTTTTATTTTTACATGGATTAAAAATATTTCAGTGTTTTTAAACCATTTTGCATAAATATATTAGTTAGACTTTTTTTTTTCCATATGTCATAGCACTGGCCGGGAGGCGAACCTGCAATAACCGTCTGCAACCAACTGCTTGCTTGCAAGACGGCTGCGCTGACCTCTCGGCTAACAAGACTTAACTTGATTATTGTTCCCAAATTCTGTTCTTTTTTTATCTATTCTTGATTATTGTTTTTAATTTTTTAATTAGACGTTTTTTTTTTTCACATTTCAAAAAAGTTTGAAATATATGCAAATCAATTACTGGAAGGGTCTACACGATGCCACCTCTGGCTTCAAATTTTTTTATAAATTCACGAATAATAAATTATTCGATTGTTTTTCTTTTAATTGGTTGAACTCAGAAATGAGCAATTTTTAATTTTAATTAAAAGTTATGAGCTGAATTATTTTCTGAATATTTTTTTTTTTCTATAAAACAAGAGCAAAGCTAATCATGTTAATTTATAATTGTTGCATTATGGGAAATATTCTGAACTTATAATTATAATCAAAGTTTAAACAATATTTAGAATAATTTCGCCTTATAATTTTTTTAGTTATTTTATATATAAAAAAAACTTTTCACTACCACTCAAAATTTATTTTTCCATGACGGTTTGAAGCTGTTTGATTTTTTTTCATCACATTATAAAAGTATTTTCTCTTTGCGATAATAATGCCATATATATTTTTAAAAAATACCCAGAGCTCTTAAATTTTTTTCACAAGAAATAAATGTAAACTAATCAAAATGTTTTTAGGTAAAGACATTAAGATAAACATACTAAATTATTTAAGAAAACTGCCACGTGCGCATTTTTATCACTTTATCTGAAGTGATACAATCACTTACTTTAATCTTTGATTAAAAAAAAGTTTATATTAAAAATTTTAATATCGTTTCAGATTTATTATGCTACAAGTTTTGAAGTTATTGCCATTATATAAAGGCTCGTTTATTTTTATTTATAACGTAAACAAATAATTAAAAAACAACTACCCCCCCCATCTATTGTCTAATCATCATTGATTGGTACAACCTTATTGATATTTCTTAATTACATACGCAACAGTTCTGATTACGATCTTTGCTCATCTGTATCCTTTCTGAAAACGTGTATAAAAATGTAGTATAACTTTTATTTTTATCTTTCTCATTGTTTTCTTTTCCCTGAAGTAAAAATTACCATACTTACAAGGTAATGATAAAAGTTACTCTCGTGCAATATCATAATCATCAACCATTATCAATCCACTGCAGGATGAAGGTCTCTACAAGTTCAATCCATCTGCTCTGATCTTTAACTTCTCTTCTACACATCACTCCTGCACACTTTTTTATTTCATCCATCCATCTCATGTGTTGTCTCTTTTTGGGTATTTTCCAATCTCTTGGAATCCAGTTTAAGATTTTAACTGTCCATCTATTATCATCTCTTCTATAAATATATCCAGCCCAACTCCACTTCAGTCTTTTAATTTTTTCAATGATGTCAGTAACAGCTGTTTGTTCTCTTAAGTGGAAATCATAACCAATCCTTTTATATTTCCAACAAACACACAGTTGTTAATATTGTCTCACATGTTCTTATGTCTCTCAACATTTATTTTGACCCAGTAAAAATACTCATTTATGCCAAGCTCCCATAGTTTCCCAATTTTTACATAACATTGTTTGATGTACATTACTCGTTTACTGGCGTTTGAAATGTAAAAAATGAGAATTTATTGTATAGTTTTCAAAATCCCATAAGTCATAGTATATGAATAGAAACATATTACGAAGAAACTTAGTGACAATGTAAAAAAATCTTATAGATATCTTTGAACATTAAGTCTACATTAATGTTAATAGAAATATTGCAGTTGCTCAGCTAATAAGGAATCAACAAATAATTATTAATGTTGTCATGGAAAGATATATAAAACAATAACATAGAACATTTAGGAACTAAGTGGTTGTTTGACTTAATAACAATTATGATTTGTTTAAAGTATAACTTAGAAATAATAAAAATACTTTTACTGTATCTTAAAACAATTAATATGAAATGTAAAAGTGGGTATTAGTTATAGTTTCTAAAAATAAAAGATCGTGATCAAAGTTTAGAATGAAATATGATTGCCTTAAAAAATTATATATATATAAAACTTTGTTAAATCTGAAGTCTGTATTGAAAGTCAAATAAAATATAATAATTTTTATTCTAAATAAAAAGTGATTTATAATCATTTATAAATGTATTGAATAAGATGTTGCTAAAATGACGGTTTTTAAAAAAGTTTGTGAAATGGATTATAGCAAAAAAAAAATAATAATAAGTAAATAAAAATTTAAATCTAGGTGCTAATTTTTAAATTCTACAGACAGTTAATGAAAATCAAGATTTACCAAGATCACAATAGTCTAAAAAGTCTAATTGCATACAATTTATTATCCAGGACTTTACCTAATGCTTACTCAGTGACAACTGTGACTAATTTTAAAGATTACAAGATGTTGATATAAATCACGATCTATCAGAAAAATGTCACATTAAACATATTAGGTCTAGGAAGTTTAGTTCCACTACCACTGATTATCCATTGACTTTATCCAATGCTTACAGAATAACATTTTAAGCAGAGAAATAAAACATTACATAGAACAATTAATGCTAATCTTGAAATTACAAGGAATATGCATTTTATGATAGTAAATGATTTAATAACATTGCTATGATAAATATATTTATTTAAAATTAAGGTGAAATGATTTTATGATTATCACAATATCACAACCATTGACAAATGTAAAAACTCAAAGCATCTTTTGTTACTATGCACTAATGAAATAGAATGAGCTGACTTCCTATGCAGGTGAATACTTGTGATATGTAATGCTTGTTTAATACTTGAATAGTTTCCACTTCTTACAAGAGCTTTGTTTTTTTGTTCTGGTTTTAACAAGAGATTTTGCTTCTTATAAGTTCTAGCAAGAGTTCATTTTTTTTTTTGAAAAAAGAGTGGGTTTAATATTGGTTAGCTTTAATTATTAAAAAGAAACACAACTCTGATATCATTTTTTATGCTGATTTAAATTTTGAAAACATTTTTAATAGCAAGTGCACAAAATCTATGGAGAATAAAGAAAAGCATATAGTAAAAATGACATTTTTCATTTATTCTTGCACATTCATCTGATTTAAATTCATCTGACAGTAACATTAAGCAAAGCTCGTTACTTTAGCCAATGTAATATATATATATATATATATATATATATATATATATATATACATATGGCTCAATATATATATATATATATATATATATAGCTTGATTCACAATGGGGTCAATGCTTGTAAAATCATCAGCCCACTTATGATCTAAAAAAATAAGTCCAGTCTCAAATTCTAAGTCATCTAAATTGCGACATATACTTTTATTTTATAAGGCAGCATAATAATTCTAAGACACAGAATAGAAAGTTTTATAAATATGAAATTTCAATGGAAACCAGTGCAATAAAGTGGTAGACTATTAATGCATAGTGAGAAAAAAAAAACACATCCAAATCCATTTTGCAACTAAGGAAAAACATCAAATATTTCTCAAGTAATTTATTAATGGCTAAAAATTAAGAAAACTGTCACCAGTTATACTGAAATTGTATTACAATATAGTTTATTTTCTATATTGTTTTATGGGAAGACTGCCTTAAACTTGAGACAAGGTACTTAAAACCATTGCATTCGTAATTGGACATTGATTATTTCATTAAATAGTTGTTATATTTTTATTTACAAGCCCTCAAACTTGCTCCATCCACAAACCTGACACAATCTACCCCAGGAAAATACAGTAATGATTATCATTAATAATTTGTCAAACTAGAGATTGTCTCTAGCCCTGATAGAAATTTTAAACTGCAGTAAAAATTAATATATCTAATTTACTTTAATTAAACACACACCCACACATAGTTATTCACATTTTCTTTCCCATGTGTAATATCTTTTGTAAATGTATTAAATAACTTTCACATGACCATATATATATATATATATTCTTTTTTCAGTTTAGATTTAATTAACAGAATGGCTAGAAATTATTCTTGAAATCAGTTATAGCTAATGAAGAGGGATCTTGAGTTTTTATTTATTAGATAGTCATATTCACAAAAGGTTGAAAATTGAAGCATTAAAATAAACAAAACTCCTAATGATTCTTAAAAAATGTGTTTTTCAATACTGAATGCATTTTAAATAATTTACATATGTCATATGGTAAAAGATTTATAAAATATCAAAGTAGATATTTATTGGTAATAATAAATGATGATAATTGTTATTTTTGCTTGAAGTTGACAGTGTTTGGTGTCTGCAGTTATGATGATGATAGGTAGCTGGCAGTTAATGCTAATGGTATTTGTTGTGGTTGGTGTTCAGTATTTGTGATTATTTGCCGAATAATAAAATGGTGTTCGTATGTAACACAGAAAAGAAAAATAAATTTGCAAAATTAGCTAATCATTTTAACATCAAACTTGATATTGTTTTTTTTTTTTACTGTTGATGCTTTAGCATTTGAAAATTTTTGAAGATTTATATATAGTGTGGTTACTGAATTCATATAACATAAAAACAATTCTTTTAATCAGCAAGATGCATGAAGTATTGATGCACCACTAAAAAATTATACACATTGTATTTAATACAATATGATTATTTAAAAAAAAAATTATATAAATTTTATATATTACCAAATTCACAACTTCCTTTATTTTGCTGTAATATCTAATATAAATACAATTTATCCACTACTCTGAACACTTTTACACAAAAACCTTTTATTGAGTTATATTCATGCATATAATACATTTTGACTGTCCTACAGTCTTCTCAGTGTCACTTATTTTTAAAAAAATAAAATAAAAGTGGCTCTGAAGAAGATTGCAGGACAGTCAAAATGTAGATTGTGCATGAATATAGGTCAATAAAAGGTTTTTGCTTAAAAGTGTTCACAGTAGTGGATAAATTGTATTTATATTGATTTTATACAGTGAGTCATTTAAAGAAATTGCTGATTTAAATGAGCATCTTGGTGTTGGGTCTTTTTTTACAAAGATTTTAATGTTTTGTGTTTCTAAGATAGAACTGTTTATAAGTTATCTGTGAGATGCTTATATATCAGAGAGAGTATTCTAATAAAGCATGCCATTATGTGATAGCATTTTCAAGGAAGATCTGATTATAACTGCAACTTTACTTTATTTTTTTTTGCTGTGGAAATTCTTTATTATATATTCTGATTATTTTTATTTGTTGCATTTCTTTTATGCTATTTTTTTTTGAAATGAGCATTAATTGGATTTATAAAAAAGGTTGAAAGACATTTCCTAAGATCTGAATTAGATAAATGTAGCAGTCAGTAAAGTTTCATGCAAGTATTCATCTCATCAGTTTAGCTAAAGTGTTCTGATTACTGAAGAAAACAAAATATTTATAAGCCCTTACTTAATTTTCCTTGATTTAAAGTTTTGTTTCAAAAGATTTTAAGTGAGTATATGATTAGAAATTAACTGATGTTTCTTCTGAAGTTTATATTAACATATTTTCATAGATGATAATATTCATTAAAAATGCAAATGGTAATCCAATTACTATACTTTAGCTAAGTCGCATGTTTATTTTTATTTGCAAGGAGTATCACACTTCTCTTGGTGTAAAAAAATCCCCTTTGCTTAAACATTGAACTTTACAATAGTATGTGAAATCTCTATTGATACAAATTGTGGTAAGAATGTTAAACTTAACAGTTGTGTTCTGGATTTTATCAAGCATGATGAAATATGATCATACATAATGTTGTCAAATTTTACTGATGCAGCACATAAATGTTTTGATGGATTACACAACAAAATATTACATAGCCACTATTTGATAAATTTAGAAGAGCTAATTCTGATTTTAGTGTAGAAATAAAATATATTTTAGAAACAACAAGTGCAGAAACCCCATCTTCTGTTGTGACTAATTTTTAAAAAGGAAAATATAACATACTTTTTCATAACATGCCATTTTCTCTAATGATATTTTTTATTATGTGAATATAAAATATTCTCTTAGTAACAGTAATGGTTTTCAATAGTATGTACAACAACTCCAAGTTAAGCTAATATATTTATATATTTCTGAGTACCCAATAAAAATAAATAAAAGCGACTTTTTAACTAGATTTTGATCTAAATAAGCTGCCACTTATTAAATTCTTTACTTATTGTCTGAAAGCACCCTCCCCCCAGATTTACCAATGGAATAATTTTCAGAGTGTTTAATAATTTTTTGTTTTAAAAATAAACCTTATCTCCACAATTTCTTTTATAAAATTGGACTGTTAGAATAAATTATATTAAGACGATGGAAAGTAATGGTAAATTTATTCCAATAATAAACACATGTGATGACATGGTTACATGCCATCAGGAAAATAAATCTTAAATTACATAAGTAAATTGCGATTTTAAAGACAGTCAAATTATTTATAGTTTTTCTGTAATTTCAGCTATATAAATTTTTTGGTTGTATATTTACTTTGTGTTGATGACTTTTTAAAATATTATAATGGCTAAAAATAGTTTGAACTAATCTAATGTAACCATCATTCACCATTTATGAGGGGTACTTTTTTATCAGTATTTATGAATAGTATTTTCAAGTTCATTTTAAAAAAGTCTCTTTCTAAGTTTTAACAAAATTCTAAGAACTTTATTATAGACAAGGCTTATTTCTACAAGAAACATATTATTGAATAAAAATATGCAAGGGTATTTATGTTTATTTAATGTATCTGTTAATTAGATTTATTATCAGTATATATTCTACCAGGTTAATAAAGTCATATTATTGTAGAGGATTTAAATGTAGACTTTCAAGCAACCTTCAGCTATTGATTTTATCTCACACAACCAATATGCATGACAACATACATGTGAAAAAGATAAATGATCTCCTATATATGAATTTCATGCTGAACCAGCAGCCATTAGTTGGAACCAAGCACTGATTTCCTATATATGTGGGAGATAATGATCTGTACTAACTGATGAGTGCTGGTTTAACATGAAATACATATATTGGAGATCATTTATCTTTTTCAATGTATGTGATTATGTGTATTTGTTGTCTGAGTTAGAATCAATAGCAGAAGGGTGCTTTAAAGCCTATGTTCAAATTCTTTACAATTACATCTCTCCATATTTATGAAATATACTTGTATAGTAACATATTGTTGTAATGTTAACATATGTAAATCATATTAAAATGTTTGTAATTCTAAAGAGAATATCAAGTATATAATATATATTTTTTATAATTAATATAAGATTTACTTATATAATATTTTTTTCATTAGGCCACAAAAGCTCCAAATTTTAGATTAAACACCATCACAATTTTTGTGAATATTAATGAATTTTAAATGTATATTTCAAACTTTTTTTTATATTTACACTGTGTGAATTATTGATATAGTTCACATATTCAGAATGAGAGCCATACATAAGCAATAGCAATATCAATATAGAATAATTTAATTTATATAAATAAAAAAAAAAACAATTTATAATTTCAACTGACTTATGAAAATTATTTATACTTTATTGAAAATGAGTGTTAAAAGTACCATTTCTTTTTGTAACATTTATTATTTATATGACAATTTTTAAGAATGATGTTTAGTATGTTGTTGTTTTAAAAATAAAAATTTTTAATATTTAGTTTCATTTTATAATTTATATACCATGACATAACCATTTGTATTCACTTATTTCAAATTTATGCCTTCTTATATCTTTATAATTCTAAATATTTCTATATTAATAGTTTATATTGAAGATATAAAGTCAAATACATTTTTTATCTTTTGATAGAATATTAAATAAAATGTAGGCTAAAATATTACACTTTAGTTTTATTTGACTTGTGGAAAAGTAACAGAAATTTGCCAATAAAATCTATTTTTTTATTAAATTGGATTTAAATTAAATAATTATTAAAATATCAGAAATATTTTTTCAATTAAAAAAATAAATAAAATATTAACCCTCTAAATTCTATAAATTAAGTTAAAATAATAACCTTAGTTTATGTCTGCATTTGAATATAAACAATTTTAATATTCTTCATAATGGCATATGTTGTCCTTGGCAGTTAATGAATATCCAATTCGTTTATAATTTTAGAATTTTAAAAAATTGACATATTTTAATAATTAAATTTTATTGTTAGTTACAAATTTTTGGCATAAAATATATTTTTTAAAAAATATATACATTTAAACATCACATAATAACAATTCTTTATACTTACTCAAGCTGTTTACACAGTGGCTAACCTCTCCATACAATGTAAGTCAGAGTATACAATGGGTACAAGAAGTTTTGTGCATAAATACCTAACAAGTGCCTATTCATCTAAAATCTCCAGACTAGTCTTTAGCTTGTGGCTTTTATCAGTGAGGAGCCTTGGATCTGAGAGCACTGCACCTAGATCTTAGGATCTAATGCAATCCTCCAGAAGCCACCTTTTACCTTTTTAGCTAACTGTATGCTGGAGGTTGCATTAGATCCTAAAATCTAGGTGTAGGGTTATCAGATTGAAGGCTCCTCACTGATGAAAGACACAAGTTAGAAACTAATCTGTGGATTTGAATTTGTAGGCATTAGATAGTGATTTTGATCACAAACCTTCTTGCATCCATTGATTACTCTAGATTGCACTGAATGGCACTACTGTATTGAGAGTTTAGTCTCTGAATAAATACATTTATTGCAATTGAAAAAAAAAATTGTTTGCCTAAAGATTTATGGTGATGGAAGTTTAGTTGTATTTACATATTGGATTATTTACATCTTCTAATATTACATATCTAATGTCTTTAGAAAAAATGTAACTTCATTTAATTTTTTTAATATTTAATATTAAATAATGAAAATAGTCCAATACACAATTTTTGTTTAACTAGGATTTTAATTTTTGATCATTACCTTTTTAGTGTTTGAAGTTTTTTTATTCAAAAAATATTTAGGAAGCAAATCAGTGCATTAGTACATTTTAACATTATTATGTTTGACAAAGTAAGAGTTTGGAAAAACACATGCCTTTTCATTCTAATCACAATACAATAACTACTTGATATTTCTTAGTTACTAATAAAAAATGTGTTAAACTTTTCATTTATTAAAGTTATCAGAAATGTCAATTAATCAAGCTTGTTTCTGACGTTTGATTTCATTATATATTTTTATAAAATAACTCCACAATTATACGATTTTTGAATTTTAAATTTTTTTGAAGATACTTATATATATATATTTGGATTCTAATCGTCTTATTAAACTATTTTTCATTGTTAATTGTGTGACATTATAAATTTATAACCTAATCTTTTGTTTTAATTAAGGTTTTCTTTTTTCTGCTTTGTGTACACTTAAAGATGTTTTATTCATCCATTTCTTAATAACAATTCTCTTCTGCTATGGCTTTTAATCTACTCTTATATTTATAGTATATACACCATCCTTTACATTTTCATTTTCTGCTTATCACATAAAGTTGAACTCAGAACGCTGATAATACTCTTTACTTTATGATCAGTATCAAATATCACTTAATTATAATTTCTTTTTGCTAAATATAATGTTCGAATATTTCAGTTAATCTACCCTTTTAATATTCCTTTTTTTCACTGTTGAATTCATATTTCTGTCATTACTATTGTTATATATTTATGTTTTTCATTTTTGTTTACATATTATTAAGCTAATTATACTTATCTAAGGTCATCATTCACATGAGTTTAGTTCTATCACAATCATCCATCAGACTAGAAACCATACAACCTCTCTCACACACTTCATATTTTTTTTTGAAATACCCAATTCACTTTTTTAAGACAATAATATATATATATATATATATATCTCATATTATAATCACTTTAAAGTGCATATATACTAATTTTGTTTTATAGATATACTTAACTATATATATATATATATATATATATATATAAATGGATATATATATATATATATATATATATATATATATATATATATATATATATATATATATATATATATATGACATTATGTCATTTTAAAATGAAAATATAAAACAAATCTGTAAGTAAATTTGATATAAAAAAATAAAATTCAAATAATAAAGTTATAAAATGCACAGATGGTAGTCCGATTAAATTATTTAAAGTTAAAGAATGCAATAAGGAAAGTTAAAAATCCAAAATAACTTAAAAGATTGGATTTTAAGGTAAGAACAATAAAAGCTAATGTATTTTAAAGTTATTTTTAATCAAGCAAGATGGAAATGATTTTTCTACTCAAATAAAATAATGTAAAGCAAACATGCCCTTGGGGGCACTTAAACAATTGAAAGTGAGATAAGAAATAATAAAAAAAAAGGTGTTTCCTGCTTTGGAGCAAACTGGCCAATGAAGTTACCAACAAACACACAGTCCATAAAGGAAAAACATCATGACTAATAAGATCAGAGCAATGTCAGTAATGATTGATCCAAAAATTTGGTAGTAAGAGATGCATAATCCTATAAAAAAAGAAAGAATAAAAAAAGACAATTATTTATTTATTATTGATTGAATGATGGTAACAGGTCTAAAATATTTTGCAGGTGTATTGCAGACTGCATGATGTAGGGGTTTCACAATAGATTTTGTTTTCTTTATTTGGGCTGACTGAGGCAGCCTCCCAAGTGATGGTTCCTGAATAAATGACAAGCAGCAGTTTCATCTCCAAAGAGAACAATCTATAAAAAAGTGTGATAGCTAGGGTGGATTTCAATAAATCTGCCCCAGTCTAGAGGATTCATCAAGATATACCATGGAAAGTATAAACTTTTGAATGATATATGACCTTTTAAATAGGTAACTTAAACGATCTTTCATTTAGTAAAACTAAGCATACATTTTAAATAAGCTCTTATCTGACAAGCAAAAGAACACTAAATTATTTATTAATATTTTTAATGTTAACATTTACTATCAATCATTACCATTTTTGTTAACAAAATTACTAAATTTAAAGTTTAAATGTAGATGGCTACATAGATTCATTAAGTTTAGGTTGGATTATATGGGCTTTAATTTTTGGCTAATTGTTTTGTAATTGAATCTATGGTGGTGGATGAATGTATATGTGTTTTATGTCAATGTAATCTGGAGAGGCACATTAGATTCTCATTCTCTTGTGCCATATTAGCATATAAGGCATTGTACCCAACTGAATGCATGCCCCCAAAAAGGAAAACATCACATTGCTATTGATGGAAGAGTTACCTACTACACCATTTGATTTCTTACACTCTATGGATTGGGAGTCCAATCCCTCCATATGCATCATTTCTTTCTCAGTATATTTATGCATTCTTTTACCAAACAGATGCACACTCCTGTACTGGATGAGGATCATTTCTTTAATAATATCATGCTTTATAAGCACATTCATGACAGCATGGTTTTTAAGCTAACATCTTTATTTTGCATTTGTTGCATCAGTAAGCTAGCATTGGTTTAACTGTGAACTTTTAGCCTGAGGTTAAATGATTTGAGAGTCTTTCAATGCACAATTTATGTAGTCTCTTTGTGCTTAACACAATATAAAAATATTAAAATTATATAAATTTTCATCCATCTGTGCATATTAAAATAAATATCAAGATTTAAATCTATCTAATAATGTTAAATAATCAAATTGTCATATCTGTTTTAATATATGTTATGCACATAATAAATATTTGTCTTATTAGTACTGGCAGTGGCTTATTAAATTATATTTATTAATAATAATGTGAAATAGATAATTGAAAATAAATTTGAAATGTCATATAATAAAACTCAGCTTTATTGTCTAGGGCTATCAGTCAATAAAAGTTGAACATTACCTGTATGTATCTGTCTACCTTATAATTTTTCTAGGTTCCAATAGCCTAGTGTCACACTGGTATGACAGATAGGGAAAGAATTTCTGCTTGACTATATATATATAATTATTCAAAACAATACAGTAATTAATACAGTAAAAATATTTTAAAAACAAATATATACCATAATTTAATAAAAGTACTTTCAACTATCTATGTAGTCATTATAAACTAGATTTAAATTGTATTACAAAAAAATTGTTACAAATGTAAACAAAAAGTATTACGTCATACATCAATTTTCCCACAATTCATTAATTTTTATATTGGCAGCCTGTCTATTTATCAAATGTTGTTTTTCATTTTTTATTAACATAGCTTCTTTAATTTTACATCAAATGTTGCTTTTCATTTTTCATTAACATAGATTCTTTAATTTTACGTTTATAAATGTAAAATTAAAAAAGCTATGTTAATAAAAAATGAAAAACAACATTTTATAAATAGACAGGCTGCCAATATAAAAATTAATGAATTGTGGGAAAATTGATGTATGACACAATTTTTTTTTTGTTTACATTTATAACGTTTTTTTGTAATACAATTTGAATCTAGTTGATAACGAATACATAGATAGTTAAAAGTACTTCTATTAAATCATGGTATATATTTGTTTTTAAAATATTTTTACTGTATTAATTATTGTATTGTTTTTAATAATTATATATATTTTATTATAATTGGAATACATACATTGATTAATAATTTATATATATATATATATATATATATATATATATATATATATATATATATATATATATATATATATATATATATAGCATGTTTTCCTGAGAAATAAGACTGGGTTTTATGTTAATTTTTGTTCCAAAAGCCATCCTAGGGCTTATTTTTACAAAATGTTTTCTTTTTTTATGTGCAAAAATTTACTTTTATTTATGGACGAAAATATACATTTATTCAAAATTTTGAGTCAACCTCCCAAACATGTTTGTTTCAGCAATACCCTCTGTGAATATTTGAATTTTCAGTTAGCAATATATACTGGAATATTTACATGTATTTAATTACCAAAACATGTCTTGGATCAAAATATTATTTTATTTAAATCTACCATTAAACCAAGTACTAATTCAAGACTTATAAGATAAGAGGGGTAACAAAAATGATTATAATTAAGATGATTATTCATAAAAATACAATGAAAACATGCAAGTACAAAAATTTAAAAAACATTATTGTATTTGACACTGCATTTATTATGACTGTTACTACACATGGCATATTGAATTATGTAGATTCATATAAGATACAACAACATCTATCCATTATTAAGAGCCACATTGTAAACATTGTCAAATTATTCACAATAGCCTCATTTTGGTATTCTTTTTTAAAACTTTTCTTCATGAGAAAAACTGATTTAACTTCAACTAAATTTTAATTATTAAAATCACTTCCATTATTAAAACTCTTTTAGTAGGAAACACAATATTTAAGAAAAAGCTGTTTTTTCCTTTATCTTCAATATTTAAAAGCTATCATGACCAAATTCTAAAACTAAGTCAGGCATTCTAAATCTACATATTAAATATAAGTAAAATACTTCCAATTACATAAATGAAATCATAAATTATCTGATATACTGGATTGTTTGTAGATAAAATTGTAAAAGTTAATTAAATCAGTCACATTTTTTAAGTCTAAAATTGGCACTGAGACGAACTTGTTTCTTTATGCACATGAAATTATATTTATTGAAAATGTTCAATGGGAAAATACATAAGTACCATTTATAATTGATGTTATCATTTATTTAAATATTAATTTCAATAATATTATTTATTTATACATTCAGTACTTTATAATTCAATACATTATTTCATGTGTGGAAAAAATGTTCAACTGGCTGGTGATCTTGACTAGGGCTTACTTATATATTGGGTAGGTGTTATATTATAAGTACTCTGAAAAGAGGCATTTTATCATTTGGTTTTATTTTTGGGGCAACACAATATATATTTCAAATGTATATTTTACCAGAATAATCAAAAATATATGACCAAAGATGTGAAAATGACAAATGATACCAATATATGCATTTTATGCTGAATCAACAATCATCAGTAGTCCAGATAACAAAATCTTACATATATCTTCATCATTTGTTCAGTATATATATATATCATCATCAAACATTATCAATCCACTGCAGGATGAAGGTCTCTCCAAGTTTAATCAATCTTCTCCGATCTTTAGCTTCTATTTTCCACAACACCCTTGCACATTTTCTTATTTCATCCATCCATCTCACATGTGGTCTCTTTCTGGGTCTTTTACAATCTCTTGGAATCCAGTTTAAAATTTCAATTGTACATCTATTATCATCTCTTCTAGCAATGTGTCCAGCCCAACTCCATTTCAATCTTTTAATTTTTTCAATAAGGTAAGTAACACCTGTTTGTTGTCTTACCCATACATTGCATTTTCGATCTCTTCTTGTTACTCCCAACATATATCTCTCCATACTCCTTTAAGTGGTCTGAAGTCTCTGTATTGCTCTTCTATTAAGTGTCCAAGTCTCAGATCCATAAGTAAGAACTGGTAAAACACATTTATTAAAAACCATTCTTTTCAAACACATAGGCATATTTCCTTTTAGTATCAAGTTATTTCTACCAAAATCACTCCAGCCAAGTTTAATTCTATGATTAATTTCCTCCATTATGTTTCCATCTGTATTAATAATCTGACTAAGGTATTTGTAACTATTAACTTCTTCTAATTCTTCATAATCAATCTTTATTTTCATATTTTGAGCAAATCGATTAAACATTATTTTAGTCTTTTTAACATTTATCTTTAGTCCTATTTTTCTACTTTCATCTGCTAACTCCTGCAACATTTCCTGCAGCTCTGAAGCATTATTTGCAAAAACAACTACATCATCTGCGAAATCTAAATGACTTAAATACTCTCCATTTTCTTTCACTCCTTTAGTTTCCCATTTTAATCCACAAAATACTTCTTGCAGCACTGCTGTGAAGAGTTTTGAAGATATGGAGTCACCTTGTCTTACACCTTTTTCAATGTTAATTTTTCCAGTATCATTATGTAATATAATTGTTGCTGTTGCATTTTTATAAATATTCTTTAAAATATGACAATATCCTGGATCTATACCTTGATGATCCAATGCTTTAATCACTGAAGAAATGTGTATAGAATCGAATGCCTTTTCATAATCTACAAATGCAAAACATAATGACAACTCATATTCGTTTGTCCTTTCTATGACTTCTCTCAATAACTGGATATGATCTATTGTACTAAAACCACTTTTAAATCCAGCTTGTTCTCTTGGTTGGTAGAAATCCAAAGTTCTCTGTAGATGAGTTGTAATTATCTTGGTAAAATTTTTATATAAAACTGATAAAAGGCTGATAGGTTTGTAATGTCTAATATCTTCTTTATCACCTTTTTTAAATATTAATATTATTACTGCATTCTTCCAATCTTCCAGTACATCTTTATCATTTAGACATTTGGTATATAACTTTGCTAAAATTGTTTCTATTTCTTCACCTGCTTCTTTTAATATATCAATTATAATTCCATCATTTCCTGGAGCCTTTCCTTTCTTTATACACTTATTTGCATGTCTCACTTCTTCATTTAAAATTCTGGGCAATTCAGAAGATGTAATAGATATAGGAGGTACTTGTTCTTTATTACTATATAATTCTTGATAAAAATCTTCTACCAATTTCATGATGTCATCTCTCTTTTTAGTAATAATTCCATCTTTTTTCCTTATTGCAGATATAAATTTCCTACCAATACCAAAATGTTGTTTAACATTTTTGAGACTTTTATTTTCTTCTACAGCTTTCCTTGCTATTTCACAGTTATACTTTCTTATATCATTTTCAACTCTTTTCCGTACCATTTTACAAAATTCGAGATATTCAATTCTTTTTAATACATCATTTTTGTATATCTTCATATTCCTTCTTTTCTTCATAAATTCTTTAGTCTCAGTAGAAATTTTATTAGTCAATTGCTGCTTTTTTTTACCAGCTATGTTTGTTGCAGTTTTTAAAAGTGTATCAGTTATTTTCATATTAATTTCATTCAAATCTGAATCATGTTCAAAATCTCCTAACACTTGAAACCTATTTGTAAGTTCTAATTTAAATTCATTAGAATGTTTCTAAAGATTAGGAATATCAACTGAAGATATTGTTTTTCTTAATAATTTTTGTCTCTCTAGTTTTACATTAACACGTAACTTACACCTTACTAATCGATGATCACTTCCTGTGTTAAATTTATTAAGAACATTACAATCTTGAAATATGTATTTTCTGTTAGTCAAAATATAATCCAATTCTGCTGTATCTTTATTTGGATGCTTCCATGTCCATTTCCTTTTAACATTTTTCTCAAAAAATGAATTCATAATATAAAGTTTTTCTTTTTCTGCAAACTCCACAAGTCTATGCCCTCTCTCATTTCTATTATCATAACCAAAATTATCTATAGCAATTTCATCTTTTATTTGTCTACCAATTCTAGCATTAAAGTCTCCCATAACAATTTTAAAATGTTGTTTAATCTGATCAAAAGCCTTTTGTACATCCATATAAAAATCTTCTACTACTTCATCACTATGAGAACTTGTTGGGGCAAAACCTGAATTATCTGCATTTGGTATCTGCTATTAAGTTGTATAACTAATCTTGCCACTCTGTCCGATACACCATCAATCTCCACAATATTGTTCTTCCACTTTTTATTTATAATGAATCCTACTCCACTTGTATTTCCAATATGTGTGCCTTTATAATAAAGAATATGTCCACTTTTTAAATCAATTGTTTCTTCTCCTTTTCTTCTAACTTCACAAAGTCCAATAATGTCCCATTTAATATAAGACAGCTCTTCTTCTAATTCATGCAATCTTCCTTCACTTGAAAGTGATCTGCAGTTGTAAGTACCTAAATAAAAAGTCATCATCAAATGGCAGCCTGGGTTCGCAATCAGGGGATTCTTCACACCCTCCGCCTTCGGCTACCAACCGCTGCCTTGGTTGGTGACTTTACAGCCTTCTGGGAATAAGGGCCATGCTTTATTTTTCTCTGTCATAATTGTATATATGAATGGGAAAATATTTATCATTTACACAAACATTCATTCTGTCTTATCAGGCACTGAGAAGAAAGACCATGGTGTTTCTTGATCTTAAACTCAGAGATAAAAAGCCAATAAACTCACCATGCTGGCTAATGTGTGTTGGTGAGCATCCCATCCATGTTCGTATACTATATGAATAATCACATAGTAATAACAGCTGCAACAACAAGAACGTATGGAGTGGACATTAGGAATTTGCCCTGTTCGGTTCCTTTAAGGCCTCCATAGGAATCAAAGGGTCTCCTTTCAGTTAATAGCAAACTCCTTTCTGCAGCCATATATATATATATATATATATATATATATATATATATATATATATATATATATATATACAAGGTTCAATTTCCTGTACTTGTAATTTTGATACCAACTACTTTATAGAAATATATTAATAATTTTTGCTAATCATTGACCTTATATAAAGTTATAAATAAAACAGACATAGAAGAATATGACATAATTCACTAAAAATCGTTGATGTAAATCTTTTTAATAATAAACTTAAATTTTTTCTACTCTGGCCACTTTTATAGAAAAAAACAGCTTGCAGAAACAGAGCATCTGTAATAAAAAATACAGTATGCTGAAAAATCATTAAAAACTCTTTAACAACAAACTTGCTCTGACCCAAATGCATATATGTTAAAAAAATAAATAAATAAAAAGAATAAAATTGCATTTTTATAAAATGTAACTCAATTTTGTAAATAACTGTATACTTTTTTGTTAAAATATATAAATATAACTTATAAAGCTTTTTTTTTTTACACATTTTACTAAATTAAATGTTCTTTTAATTTCTTTATATAGATAATGGAAGTGATGATTTTATATAATATATTAGATTATGGTTGAAAGTTGCGAAATATTTAAGATATTTGAACCTTAGAACATTTTTTTTTTTTTGTTGCTAGAAAAAAATAATTTGAAAACATTGATAATAAATAATTTGTTATCACATTCTTTCAATGTTTCTTTTCTTTGACAGTAAAAAATTTGGTTTCACAATTACAACTTAGAAATACATATCTACTCTAAGAATATTTGCAAAAATTCATAAATGATAATTTTATGTACTGTGTTAAATTAGGAAACTTTCGCTCTACATATATGAGTTTGGGGTTATTGTTTCTTCTAATTTTATCCCACATTAATGCAATATTGTTGAAATTTCAAAAACACTATGTATATTGTATGAAATGAAGTGTTACAAATAAATATTTTTCTATAAGCTCTGTTGAAACAGCAAGGGTGAGCAGATTGAGCTTCATTAGGCTGAGCACCAAAGGCAATTAGAGGGGTCATACCTACTCAAATTATATATATATATATATATATATTGTGGCCTGTCTATAGGTGGTACGACCCTAAGCAGAGTTTCCAAGTCCCTTATATTAGGCCCTACTTGGATTCTGGTTAGGTTCTATTAACAAACTTACTACATCCCGACCATTTTCTTCAACTATAACAATTGAATTTAGATAAGATTAGTATTTATCCCTAGTTACTTTGACATGAGTAAATATTTCTAAAATAAGATGTATTTTAAATATAATTAATGTGAGACTTGTTTACCCATAAACATATCACATCCCCTTAACATTAAACAAATACAAAATATTTGTTCAATGGCATAAGAATACCTAGATACTCCTCCTTATTAAGTATCTACATACTCTCATGGCTAACAATAATATCCAATATTTTATATTTATAATTATTAAGTTTTAATTCAATCACTCATTAAATTAATCTGTTAGATAATTATAGATAAACTGTGATTCCTATTATTTTTGATAATTAAGATTGGCAATAATCACAAAATAACTTTACAATAAGGAGATCTCAGAATAATCATTGATTTATTAATTCTTCATACTACCTATGGAATATCAAGAGGGATTTTACAGATTTCCATGGATAGTGTACAAATTAAGAAATTCATAGTCAAGCTTTATATGTATCTTCTTTAATACTGAATATTAAAATAATATTAACTAAACTGTGATTAACACTAATACTTTCACTAATAACTAATGTATCATTTAATTTTATATTAATAAATACACTTTAATAATTGGCAATATCATCAATGACCTAGCATGTAACAAGTAAAAAAAAAAATTTACTAAGAGATTTATGCTTATTAAACTGTTAGATTTGCTTAAATTGAATTGACTTTTCATTTTAATTTTGACTGTGTATTTTGAGTTATGTGATGTGGTGAGAATGAGCCCAGAAAAGAAATGCAGCAATTAGAATTTGATAAAACTTTTAAAACAATAATTTTAATAATATTCATTACAAATGATAATAAACATTTTCATTAATATTAAATTTAAAATAACTAATAACAAAATGATATACATATATTATCATAACAATAACAACAGAAAATTAATCTTCAGAGTATGATTATTAAACAAAACTAACGATTTCCCATTATATGTTGTGATATTTATCCCTATGTATATGAATTATATATCACACATTCAGTTTATTAAACTCTTTTTTTTCCATTTATGGTCCGTTAGTTCAATCTCTACATAATAATAGTACTTGATGATTAAGTAACAATACAAAACAATAAGTGAAAACTTAGGGTCATAATTCTGGAGATTGGTAAGCAAACAAAAATAATACTTTTATTTTTCATATAAGAAAGAAAATCATAGTTTATCAATTTTCACATGTAAATACAACCTTCTCTCTGGATTGTTTATATTGAAGCAGTCAGATATGAGTTTGATCCTAGCTTCATGACATCTAGCCATAAGCCCACTTCAAACACATAATACTAACCTTAAATTTCTGATGCAATGGGGCTTTATACGTTCAATCCATGCTAATTTCCATAAAGGAAACTTATTTTATAAATGCATACTAAAATTAATTAGTTTCACTTTAAAATTAATCAATGCTATTAATAAATTCATGATAGAATTATTCATGAATTTATATATTATAACTGTGTGGATTGTGTGTATATATTTGTAAATTTTAAATATATATAATTATTCGAAAGTTTGATTGCGTCGGGAATGTTTGATTTTATTTTTAAATAATTTGTTAAAGTTTTATTGATTAAAAGCTACATTCTTTCAATAAGCTTTCAGATTTTCCCTTTCCAAAAACAACAGTTAAAGTTTTATTAATTAGAAAAAAGATAAGGATTTCCTAATTAAAATCATTTTCTGATTGTAAGAATTCATTTTCTAATTAGAAAATTAATTCAAGTTAATGAGTTTGAAAGCCTTATCGAAGGAATGTTTCTAAAAACAACCAGTAAATCTAAAAACATTGATAATGAAAGAAGTGCTAGCCTGAAGGCATCAGAAAACAGATATATAGCTCTGAAAAGTTTGGAAAAAAGCCATCTTTGTTGTAGAGAAGTGCAGTGAATTCTGTGCATTTCAATATTATAAATTTAAATAGTGCTTCAATCATGATGAAGGGCTAAAATGTCAGGAATCTGGCTATTGTTCCTGAAGTCACCTAAAAATCTTCAATGAAGCTGCTAAATTCTTTCCGGACAAATCAGGCTGCCAAAATCAAATAAAATGCTGTTCAAGTAATCAATCAAATGGTACCTACATTTTTTTACCAACTCGGATGTGTAACCTAAGGATCCAGCCTGGAAGAAATGGGTAATATATTTCCATAAATTTCTGGCCAGTTCCGAACTTTATTTTACACTCCCTTTTAGAGCTCTTTTATTCTTTAATGTAACAATCTTTATAAAACCTTTTATTCATGCTACTGTAAATTTATATCATAATTCTCTCAATCTCTAGTCTTTAAACTTTTTGTTTTCTTACTTGGTGGTTCATTTATTATATATATATATATATATATACTTGTGTGCTTTATTATATATATATATATATATATATTTGTGTGCTTTATTAATGTCGTTTGTTTTTAATTATATGCTAATAATCTTTCGACTCGATGAGCTCCTTTGTTCTATTTGCCTCACACAAATAATATAATATTAATTCTAATAGTAGTTCTCGCCCATTAGAACTAAATTTATAAGTTCTATCAATTATTGAGTTGAAGGAAATTATTACATGTTTACACTTTTTATAATTGGCTAATAATAAATTATTAGCTCCGCTTCCAATGTATGCCCCAGCTACTTTCTCGTGTTTAACAATATGTATTTATTCATATATATAATCTTAAAATGTTTTCTGCAAAAGGGTCGATAAACGAATCAACTAAATATACTCTAATTCAAATTTCAGTTAATTGCTATTTAGATTCAGGAAGAGCACAATGATTGGGGCATAATTGATATGATTTACAAATACTTTAAAATTGTTTTTGTTAAAAGCTTGTTTGACTTTAATTAATTGATCAAGTCATCACGTAGAGCATTCTATATGGGTTTTAGTATTCAAACGATGACTATCAAGTCATCATCTTCAAACGTTGCTGATGTAGGGCAATCTTCTGCTCCATTAGGCTGGTCTGTGATCATATTTCTGTTATTTTAAATTATCAAGAAAGAAAGCACTTCCTCTCCTGTTCATATTAGTCAAAGGCCATAAGACTTGTCAGATGCAAGCCGCCATAGGACTTTGATTATCGACTAGCTATTATCTTTCAATTTCATTTTATAGCTCATAATTCGTCAGCACCATTACCTCTCTGTTCCAGTAAAGCCCTCTCTGATGCTCATTATTCGTGACAAAGTGATTTCAATTAAAGTTGAATAAATTATCAGTTATATTTAATTAAATAAGTTTTCCAATAAATATTAAAGTTATGCCCTAAAATACGTATCTTGCTCTTCATGAATGGATTTGCGAATGTGAAAATAAATATCACATTCTTTCGTATAAAATTAGAGTAATAATTTCCTTTACTAATGAATACCTTTATATGCCTTTATTTTCTTGTTGGGGCATATACATAGAATTCCAAAATATTGCTTAATACTCATTGGCATATAATAAGGACCACCACTCTTATTATAATTGTAAACATTGTTTAAGGACTAGAATTAATTAATATAATCATTATTAAAATTCAAACAACAACTATTATTATTAAATATTTTCTAAAGACACTTGGTTTCTTAGTTTCTTAATTATCTTATTTAATAAGTATTTTAATGTTAATACTCGTTGTCTGTGTTGGCAACCCAAACATATACATATGATTCGATTTAAAAAAGTATCTTAAGTTAATTAATTATCCGATATTATTGTCAGTTCAGGGGTCTCTAATCCTCACCAACTGTTGAGCTAGTTTCACTGGCACATAGCACTGTGCCATCGATTTAGATTTCTACTAATCTGAGCTGGTGAGTTGGGTTTGAATTCAGTTTGGTTCAGCTGAGTTTGGATCCGACTTGCGTTCAGGTGGTGGGTTTTTCGACTGGTACAATATATCATTTTAAATACCCTTTCATACTAAAATATCGAGTATATTTGTTTATTTGAAGGATTCATAATCTTTAAACTTAACCAAATTATTCAATAACTATTAATATAACAACCCTTGAATTAATTTCTTATTAAATGATTTAGTTCTCCCCCCTCCCCCATTATACTAACAAATCATAGATTAAAAATATAAATACCAACATTAGAAAGAAGTTGTCTTTTAACTATCAGCTAAAGTATAAGAACAATTTTAAATCTTCTAGTTGTTCCACACTCCATAAACTTATCATAACGTTTTTATTTTTCCTTATTTTTTGAAGATTCTGCTTATCCTAAGATTCGCATGAAGTATTTGAGTTACTGCAACAATAATCCTTGTTTTGTTCTTTGTTTAGTAATAAATATTTATTTGTGGCTTGTCTTATTTATTTTAGATGATAAAAGACACACTTATGATTTCAATTAAAAATGAGTCATGCAATGTTTTTTAGCTAAAACTTTATAGAAACTGACATCCCTGCCGGTATGGTTCAAAATACATAATTCTATTTCACATTGTAATTAAAATTTTATATATATCCAGAATAATAATGAACACTTTTCATTTATTACTAATTTGGTTCCATCGAATTTTAAATATATATATACTTAACTGTTTCCAAGAGATTTATTATTCTTTTATCTATCCTTACTGGATATTTACGGTGTTTATTTATTTCTTTTTGTGTATTACTGCAGTTCATTTTCCCTATGGCACAATTATTATTACTTTTCAGTGACTATATTAATCGATTATTCATCTCCGATTATTTCTTTAATATTTATTAATTTTCAAGAGATTATTGGGAATTACCGATTATTGATTTGCCCAGTAGAAAAACGATTAATTTATTCCATTATTTTAACAACAAAGCTTATAATTATCCATATATATTGATGTAAAGTTGCAAACAATAAGATTTTAGGAATTTTTTAATCCAACTTTTTAAAAAAAAATATATATATTACAAAAAAAAAAAAAACTATTTACTTATTTTATGATCCAGCAAAAAAAAAAAAATATGTTTTTTTTTTCCAGTTCGATAGTATACAATTGTTTGACATGTTTTGATTGTCTAATCTTTCCCACCTTTTTCTGTTTATAACAACATAGATTTACCTCTCAAGTTTTTTTTTTAGTTTATTATTTTAAAATGACCGATTTTTTCTGTTTTGAAAAAAAATATTGAAATACAATATTTTTAGAAATTAAATAAAGATAGAATTTACTGTTTTAATTTTAAATCAGTATTTTGTAAAATTAAACCTTATTTATTTACTTTTAAATATAGCAAGATTTTAAGATAAATAATTTCTATTTTTAAAATCAACTGCGCACAAACAATAATTATTAGTCTATTACGCATCTTGTTTACAAAACACAATTTAAACTTCACTGGTTTTAAATAATAAATAATATTAATTGTTCATCCATCTGCATATATACGACTCTATAGGTTATTATCTATGTGTATTTTGAGTTAAGATCATTTATAAATTTCCATTAGCTAAACCTGAGTTCAAAACCTATGATCTAATATGTCATTATGATCTTATTTTAATAAGTAAATATTATTGGATTTGTAAAATTTAAAATTATACACCAAAATCCTATTTTAGAATAGACTGGGCTAATAAAAAGTGCACTATATATATATATATATAACAAATCAAAGCATGTGTAGTTAAAATTTATTCTGCTAAATAACATGGTTAAATTTTTTAAAAAGTTGTGTATATTAATATGTAAATAATATATTTTAATGTTAACATTTCAAACATGCTTTTCATCTCATTTATACATTTCTTAAACTTGATAATGGTAGCGTTGTGGAAGCTAGAAATCACATAAATGGTGGAATAATAAGATTATACAATTGAACACGTGGCAAACATTTTATTAAAAATTATATATTAAATAAGAAAAAATATAAAAGGTTAAATGTATGCATGGGCAAATTAAAAGTTATTGTTGGTTTTATAAAATAATTCAAATAGTAAAATATGGATAATTTAAAATTAAAATTATAACTTTAACAAACATGTAATATATAAAAACTCTGAGTATACATATTAAAATGGCATATTGCTTTACTGCTTGGGAGTTTATAAGAAGTGCAAGGCCAGACATACAAGTATCCAAATCAATCCTTGGATGCTCTACATATTGAACCAACCCATGCAGGGTATAAGTATACATAAAAAGGGAAAAGCATTTATGCTGTTCAAAAGAAAAATGTCTTAATACTACAATTATTTTTCAATATTTTTAAATATTTTTAAAGATTTGAACTCAATTTTCTATTATAATCAAACTTAAATAAAGGTAATTAAAATAATGGAAATATTTATTAATTAAAATTTATATTAATTGAGATGTATCAATATGGCTACCAAAATGAGTGTGCCATTGAATGAAAGCAGGCATATTGATTTTTTTTACGATTTTTAGGATATTAGCAGAGCAAGTTTCTAATATCCACTTCATAAATTCTTATTATAACTGTTATTACTATATGATTATTTGTATGGAAAATTAAATGAATGGATTGTTCATCAACATGTATCAACAAGAATGATGATTTTAATAGCTTTTATTTTTGGTTTAAGATTAAGAAATAATAGTTTTTTCTCAGTTGTATGGTAATTCTTAATTGAAATATCAGTTAATTTTCTTTTAAAATACAGAATAAATGTGTGTATTAATATAGTCCTTATTCTTAGATGGATGTTAGGTCTCTAATCATGGTAATAGTTTATCACCAAAGACATCTTGCTTATATTCATAGATGGCAACACTGAAATTGTCATTCAGTGATGACCATTTATTTAGATATCTACAACTGTAGATTATTTCAGGTAAAGAAAAATTGCATGAATTGTAAAAAAACCTGGTTATTATTAAAAGACAAATATTGAATCTTAGGAAGCTAAAATAAAAGGTGAAGGAAGAATTAGTTTTAAAAAGGTCATAAACTTTATTGCTCAATAATACAAATGGAGTGGATTTTCTTTTAAATAAAAAGTGCAACAATAACACTGTGAAAATTAATGGCATAAAAGACATAGTGGAAAGATTAAGTATACAAATTAATGGAAGATACCAAATGCAAATAATTACAATTTATATAACAACAAGTTACCATTTTAAAAAAGAAATAGACAATTTTTATATAGATAAAAATGTTTTTGATCAGATGAAAGAACAAATTAAACTTATAATTGGAGACTTTAGTTCTAGAATGGGTAAATGAGTGAAAGATGGGAGTGTTGTGGATGACAGAAATGAGAGTACATACAGATATCTGGAGTTCATAGAAAAATGCTAAATCAATGTGTAAATATTAAAATAAAAGTGCAATATAATTGGACTTTATTTTTATTAAGGGAAGATAGATTGTAATATTTTTAATACATTCAATGAAGAAAGTGATTATTTATTAATAAGATGTAAGATGTATATTATTGCAAAATTAGAGAGAAGGAAGTGTTTAAAAAAATATGATATAATTGATATTTGTAGCCTTCAGAAACACTTCAGTATATTTAAATTAAAACTGTATATCATTATAAAATATTAACAGACTGTGAAGATAATTCAGACTAAAATCAATAAGATAATTAATGCTTTATTAAGAATTGCAAAAGTTATAACGAGTATAATAAAAATAAATTTACCAGAAATTTTTTTACCAAGACAAAATAATGCATGAAAAAAAAAAAAGAAATATGATTTTTTTTTTTGTAAAATATAATGAAAAAGTGTTAAAAATGATATAAGAAATATAATTGTGATTTGACAAATAAAGCTATAGATGAGAGTAGTATTGCCAAAAGTATAAAACAACATCTTGATATTAGAGTAAAAGTTTCTTACAATAAAAAAAAAACTACCATTACAAATAGAGCATTCCAGCATATATATATATATATATATATATATGCTGGAATATATATATATATATATATATATACATATATATATATATATATATATATATATATTGTGCCAGGCACGTTTGATGTGGCCAAGCACAAGATAAGGTCAGATAAATTAATGGTCGAAATTACGTAAAAAGCCATTAAATGGAGTGGTGGGTATACTATTTATATATCTAAAAATTGTTATAAATTAAGAGAGAGAGCTGTGGCGATAATATAAACTCACACACACACATGTTTAAAGCCAATGTTTAAAGGCTTAGAAATATGTGTTTGCAATTTTGATTTTTGTGTTTTTTATTTTTTTTAAAAGAGAAAAAGATAATTCCAAAGTGTATTTATAATTTTAAATATTTTTGTTTGACGAAGAAACAGCATTTATTTAACAAATTGTTATTCTCTATTTATATTTTTTGAGGGTTTACAAAAATGTATAAAGGGAAATTTTAAATATTAATGTTGATTAAAAATATTTAAGAATAATTTCAAAATCGAGGTTTTAATGGTCATTTTCTCTTCAGTTGCATTTGAGCAAGTCATTGCCTTAAATTTAAGAAAAGCCTAAAGGCATTGTGACTTCCTGTCCACGCTAAAATAATTTTAACAGGACAAAAGAGTTTAATTAGACTTGCGATAATGCGTGGAGAGAGGAATGTTCAAGTTATATGAAACAATTTTTTAATTAAAACAGAAAAAACTTCGATTCTGAATGAAATTAATCAAGAGTAAAAAGATGTTATCATTTCATTGTGATCTGAATGGAGGTATAAAAAAATAAGAAAAAACTAATTGGAAATTAAATTCTTAAAACAATTAGTCAAACCAATTCAATGAGATTTAATTAATTTTTGTGTATGTAGGTGGGATATCTGTTCTGAAATTGTGAGAGGGCAGTTGACTTTTGCTTTTCAAAGAAGGCAGTTCACCTTTGCTTTTCAAGGAAGGCAGGCTAACTTTTTCTTGTCAAAGAGAGCAGTTCATGTTTGCAAATCTTATTGGGAAGCTAATGCTATTCTGAAACACAGGAAGTCATGCAACTGTTTTAATCATGCTGATTCTAATACCTTGCCATCATTGAAATAACCTAGCAGTTAACCAGTCAGTTGATTCTGATGGAAGCATAACTACAACACGCCATCGAAGCCTGCAGTTAACCTAGGATCCTTGAACCCATAAAGGACGATTGATATTGTTTAATATCCGTTCTCCAACTTAAAAGATGCAAATCAAGCATTCACTTGCAGATAAAATGATCATGGAATAGAAGCCGACTTCAGCGCGTTTGTCCAGCTCCGCTTCTACCGTCCCAACAGAATGTAAATCCCGACATTCAAGCACCAAGGTGATGATGATCAATTCTATGAACTTATAACACAGTCAAGTCCAGCCCTTGCCACAGTAGATGAATGTATAGCCCACTCAAAACCCATACAAGATTGAAGCTTATAGACTTTATCGGGTATACTATTTTTTTGTGTGTATTTATTCTATTTAAATTTGATACACATGTCATAATTATATCTTATGTACATACATACACAAACACATCTTTAATGTAACTTGTTAAGTTTTCATTGTTTGCTTAATGCCCATGTGTGAGTTTATAATCCACAGATCACTATCTCACGTATTAGTTATTTAATCAATTTTTCTTATCAAGAAAGAAATTTTCCTTTATTTAATCTAATTATTGCTTTATCAAGTATTTTTTTATAATTATAGTTTTGTTTTATTAATATGATTTATGTAGTGTAATATTTGTTTCATATATTTAATCAGTCTGGGAATGTATTCATCTTATAAATGGTATGGGGTAACGGGTTAATAAAATATTTATATTATAATTCTAAAACGACTACTGCCATAATTTTTTTTATTCTCTTTGTCATTTACTTTCTCTAACTATATTATGAATTAATTATGGAGTTTTTCAATCCCCATTCTTTCACTGAGAAAGAGTACGCTGAGCTAGTAAATGGGAAACCTTCTTACCGGAACCTAAATCTTTATTTAGCACAAGGATACTTATTTATTTTTATTTTTTTTATAAATAATTATTTATCGGCACACATGCCCTAATATCATTTGCACTTGCATATCCTTTCAGGAGGAGAGTTAATTTTTTTCTGGGAGTGGCGCGAGGGGTTGATTTAGAGTCACCCCCCCCCAAAGGTATGTAAGTGTCAACCTTTCCATAAGTATCTTCTGTGTCCATAGCACTGTTATGGAAAAGTTTTGATTTTCTCCTTACTCCGGCATGTCGCCATAGTTTCCCTCAAGTTCGGTTTATGTGCATGCTCATATTAACGGAGTAAACATTAACCGGTATAATATATATATATAAAAGGGCACTGAACAACAAGGAGTCTACATCAGCATTCGTGGAACATGAAAAAGCTACTGGACACAGATTTGAACCCACCAACCCCAGAATAGTGTGCAAAGAGAGTAATGACCATAGGCACACAATAAAGGAGGTATATTTCATAAATAATGACACCCAATCAATTAATAGAAAGGACACCTGTTTTACCATTTCAAAGAGATGGACAAACTAAGTCAAACAATATTTTAAATAAATACCGAAACATCTAATTAACATAAATTTGAATACTCTCCCTCATCACTATCAACTGCACACAGCTATGATTATGACGCCATAGAGCTTTGAAAGCACTAAGCTTTAAATAAATTTAGTAAAATAACTTCTTTAAGAGCATTATAAGTGCATAATTATTGATATTAAATAAAAAAAGATAGTGGTATTAGTAAAAAAGGATATGACATCATAAAATGTCACACGATCATCATTTGTTACACTTGGTCTATAGAGAGTTTTGTCTATTTTAATCATAAAATGTGTGGAAAAGTTATATAAAAGTATGCTGTAATCAAGAACAAAAAAACAAAGTGCTCTTTTTAATTACTTCATCATTTAAATTGTCAAATATTTTAAATGAAGAGGCAGGGCCTGAATTTAAACCTATAAAAAGTGAAACATCTTCATAAAATGATGGATATTTTAAAAGAAGCAAGAAAACAAATAAAGAAAAATGTTGGCAAAGCTATTTACAAAACATCTAAATATATATATATATATACAATGAAGTGTAAATTACAAAACATCTAAATATATATATATATATACAATGAAGTGTAAATTCCAATCAATCAAAGTAACAAAGTAAGTTTGAATATGTTTTTAGCATACTGCATACATATACTGAGAGAAGTTACAGAAACAATCAATGAATATGAGTTGCTATTATGCTTTGAATTTTTAGATTTTAAAAGACATAAGATTCTATAAGCATTTCTACCATTATTAAAATTTTGAATTATCAAAATATAGACCGGGTTATTGTCATGTTTTGAAAAATATTTATCAAAATGTGACTGCAGTAATATTTTATAATAACACTATGACAGATGCTTTAAGAAAGTATGATATGATAATTCTATATCTCTAAAACTTATAAATCAGTTTCATAAGAAATACTTTATGGATTAAATGGAAAAATAGAGAAATAAAAAATTATGGAAATTATTTAAACCATATAGATTTTACAGATGTTATATTTCAGGTAAATATTAAAAATATTAAAGTAATGTTCAGTGGATGTTCTCAGAAGAAAAAAAAGCTTTGATAGTAGTAAATTAGAAATAGCTAACAATTACAAATATTTGATCACATTATTAATACACATGAAAACATTATGAATGCAATTAATGACAGTCTTAATCTTGGATGAAGTGCATTTGATATAAATAATATTTGAAGTATATATTACCATAGAAGTGAAAACAAAAATTAATATTGATTGGAGCTAGTGCCAAATTTAAGTATAAGCTAAATAAGCTACAGCTTAGATCCTCACAATTTGCAGGAACCTCAAAAAATTCCTATTTTTTTCACAACAATTTTCTTTTAATATATTTAAACATTTCCCTCCTCAAAAAATTTCCTAATTTTATTGATATTATTTTGGATATATTATCTCAGGCTTTCATTTATTCTAACTTGATGCAGCCTATTTAAATTGAATAAAAGGATCATTTTGATATACATCAATTTCCACCCTTTATTAACTTGGTTCATGACAATAAATTTCCTTCATCTGAATATTTAAAAGGTGTATATATTTTAAAGTTTTTCTGAGATGAACTGGTGTAATTTAAAATGGTAGAGACATCAGGGCTTTAGATAGCTTAGGGCCTCATCAAGTATAAATCCAGCACTGGTTGGAATATATTTGGTAGTATAAGAAGGATGCTTTCCATTAATTGAAAAACAAAATTTTAACAGCTATGTTGAAGATTTAACAGAAGAGCAATATCAGTAATTTTAGACTATTCATCAAAGTATGGAAAAGTGTAAGTTGGAAGTAACAAGAAGGAATTAAATCAAATATTTTTGTAGAAAAAAGCAATCAAGTGCCATTGATATTATTGAAAAATATCAAAGATTAAAATAAAGCTAATTTACTGCAGGAAGATATTATAAAATATAAATATTTGAAGTTTTTCAAAAAATCCCAAAACATTGTAAAAGATGTATAAAAAGTTTACATATGAGATAGTTAAAGGTATGATATAAAAAAGAAGTTTAGGTGCAGTGCTCTCAGATCCAAGGCTCCTCACTGACGAAGGCCATAAGCCAGAAACTAGTATGGGGATATTGGATGAGTAGGCACTAGATAGGGATTTTATGCACAAGCCTTCTGGAATCCATTAATTACTCTGTCTTTCTTAGAATGACACTACTGTATGGAGAGAGTTTTGCCTATTTTAACAACAGTTATGAGCAAGCATGGGAGATAGTGATCATGTGATGTTTTAAGGTTTAATACCAATTCTGCCTTATAGGAAGGTGGTGGCTATGGTTGTAAAAGAGCCAAAGACACCAAAATGTATGCATGCAGAACTGAGTTCAGACCCATATGACTATTTGAGCTATTGAGCTTAGATTGAAAATATCTGTGTTTTCAATTTTATTCTCATATTTTAGTAGTTATATAGAGTTAAAAGGTGGCTGCTGGAGGGTTGCATTAGATCCTAAGATCTAGGTGCAGTGCTCTCAGATCCAAAGCTCCTCACTGACAAAGGCCATAATCCAGAAACTAGTTTGGGGATATTGGATGAGTAGGCACTAAATAGGGATTTTATGCACAAGCCTTCTGGCATCCATTGATTACTCTGTCTTGCTTAGAGTGGGACTACTGTATGGAGAGAGTTTTGCCTATTTTAACAACAGTTATGAACAAGCATGGAAGATAGTGATCATGTGATGTTTTAAGTTTAATAAAAAAGAGGTATTACGGATCTGAAAAACGGGACTAAATATAGAAAGATATTTGTCCTGCCCTGAACAATAATGTTTGAAAATGACGATAATAATTATTTTAGCAACTTATATTTTTGAAATATCAAACTAATTTTTGCCAACTTATTGTCTTTATACAAAAGCATACTGCTATATATAAAGAATGTTTTTTTTTGTATATGTATATTCTATTAATATGCCCAATGCATCCATATTCAATATAATTAATGTATTGAAATTATATTTTCTATCAATAGTTTTATTCTTTACAAAAATCTACATTATATATTTTAAGTCTGTGTTTTATTTTACAGTTCAATTTGCGTAACAAATTCATGACAATGGAATTCTCATATGTCATGAATTCTTAACTAATACTAGTTTTATTATATATGGGTCAAATTATTTATCTAGTTATAAAAGAAATGAAGTCTTAAGGTGGAGAGAACATTCTTCTGTCAAAATAAAAAAAAAGAAAGAACAACACCAGATGTTACTAACCTTGCTAAAATCTGCACAGCTGCGACCATCTTTAAACAAACAGAAAAGGCATTTTTTATTTTTTATTTTAGACTGATGATCTGCCATAGAAACTATAAAATAATAAATTATATATACATAAAACGATTAACTTTTTATTATCTGTCTGTAGGCGTATTACTAAAATCACACGTTACTGTGTGTAATAATGCATTTAGAAAATATAGTTTGCTATTTATAATAATAAAACATGTACCTTTTTTTTTTTAGAAAATTGAATTTGTTATTTTTTAAAATATCTATTTACTTTATTTTTTCATGTCTATACAAATTGTACTACCCACCGCTAACATTTTATTGTTGAGTTAATTGATGTTTATTCGGAGTTATTTTAAACAATTGCATTATTGAGATTATTTGCATTTTTTATCATGAATCGTTCGTTATGTATGTGTTAGCCGTAATCTATCAGATATTAAGAAAAACTTTTTTTATATTTAAGTTATTAAATAGTCTTTTTGTGTCACCACAGCTATGCCACCTATTGTAAGTTTTAGAAACTAAGAGATGCAAGTTGATGATATCCCAATTTTGCCTCAAGCTTATGGTTTTGATATCATGTGTACGTTAGGGTCAAGTGATATTTAAGTTATTAAATATATTAAAAAATAAGGCAAACATATTTATATTGTGAAATACTATCAATGGATCGGGTTTGATAATTAGAGATTTGCTAGTCATATATTTTAAACAGATTTTTATTTTCAACAACTCTTAGGCCATTCTTCACTTTGCTGGGAATTTTTCACTTTTTGTCTTCGATTTTTTATATATATATATTTGCAAAACATAGCTAATATTGTGACAACATTGTAGATTTTATTAAATATTCTGTTTTTGCTTTTCACTAATTGAAAATTAATACACTATGAAAAAATGTTATTAGTTTTTCTTTTAATATGATGTATATGTTTTTTTTTATTTCCTATTTAATTTGCTAAAATAGAATTGATTGAGGCAGATTTTTATAAAATATATCGTAACCTTCTCCCTGGTCATGTCTGGTCATCAACGAATCATGTCGTGTGTTTTAGTGATTAAATTCTCCTATGCAACCTATCATGCTCTCATTATCAACAATAAAAGCATAAAGAAACAAAAATGTAAAACTAACAAAATGATTTCTGTATTGAACAAAACTAGCATGAAACTAGTAGATCTAAAGAAGATCACAAGGTGATTAATAAAGATAATAACTTCTGGTCAAACCAGCTTTGAAATCCACACAAACAAAATGTGATGAGTTAAATTTGATATTCAGCAAATTAATAAATAACTAATAATTATATCTCTGGAATGATTATAAAATTAAACTTATAAATGAAGTGATAAGTAAATTATGATGTAGATGACTAAATGGATGATGAAAATAAGTAATAATTAAATAGTAGAATGAAATGAGTCTAAGAATGAAGAGAGAAGAATGAATATGTATGAGAATAATGAATGATTAAGATGATGATAGAATAAGAGTTAATGAATAGTTAAGATGATAAAAGAATAAAAGTTAATGTATGATCAATCAATTATAATAATGAATTAATGTCAAATGAGAATGAATAAATAAAAGAATGATTAAGATGACATTGAAGAACAATGTTAATGATGGAGACAGAAATCTTAAACTATAAACTAATATGGTATTAAATGGTAAAAAGATAAGGGAAATAAAAATAGGGATTTCTAGCTTGACACAACCAGAATATTTATCATGAAGTTAGAACAAACTATACATTTTATGCCAAAAGAAGTAATTTACATCTTAAAGTTTAGTTGACTTTCATAAAACAGTGAAAGTAATTTAATTCAAGTCCAAGTATAATAAATAACTATCTACAAATTTATTACAAATTTAAATTCTACCTTGAAACTTAACAACTAATTCTTCTCAGGGTTCAAACACTCAAAGATCATTCTCCAAATTATACTTGGGTCAGTGAGAGGGATTTTACCACTACCCAAATATAATACACAAAACAGCTCTCAATATAAACTCAAATTAAGAACTATATTTAGCAGTTACCCATGAACTTTATGAACTCAATAACTCTTATAACTTTAAGATTTAAGAAACAGGAATAACTTTTTCATAAATAAATACAATAACTTATCAAATTCCTTTTCTCAAATAATTATAAACCATGTGATCAAGATCAGTGAATGATAGCTCTGCAGGTTCAACGTAACCAATTAAATTAATATTATATTTATCTTTTAATCTATTACTTAAAATAATCTGTACTCTAAGTTATTAACATTTTGATTATTGTGTGATGATGCATTAGATGTACTAATAAATTATAGGGCTTAACCAAATTATTAGGGTATAATGACATATAGTTAATTGTACTATATTGGTTTATGATGATTTCAATTTATAATCTTCTGATAGGTCAATAGGAATAACAATAATAGTGTATATATGTGGTAATTATCAATAAGACCACAGGCAACTAAATAAATTTTTAAGCACAACAAACTTTATTTACAATATTTACAAATTTTAATTCAAAGACTTGGCATGAAATAAAACCCATATATTAAATTAAACTCCAGGATGGCAAATACTTGGTATCACATTAACTATATACTCAGCAAATAATACAATCTGCTTATACAATGAAATTCAAAGTATCCCTTATTACTATTTAGCCTATCTTAAAGAATAAGATGATGAAACATTATTTAAGCTAAACTCGCACTTAAATTACTAAAAAAAAACAACAACAGCGTATTGAGGACTTTATAGTATGCACAAATTTTAAATTTAGAATTCAAAAGTTAGAAAGGGGTGCATTATACTGAAACCATTTCTTTTATCAGAGTATGATAAGGGCAATTATCATATTCTGTGCAATTAATAACTGATTAAAATTTGAGATGAATAGGTTTGGTGTATTAAAGAAAGAACAGACATTAAAAGTGAAATACATACATGTCACTAAAGCATTATCTATGTACACAACCTAATTATCGAATACTTAACTGATCTTACCAATCAATGGTTAAATGATTATTTGATGAAGATAAATCCACACTGCTAATGTGCATCTCTTACTTTTACATCTAAAAATTTCCACAATCTATAATAGATCTTAGTTTGGCCTCTCTATAACTGATGAAGATCCTACAACATCATAAAACACTATTTCAATTAAGCAAACACTACAGTTAAATCAGTGTTCCTAAATCTAACATTATTTTATCTTTGCTACAGGATTTTGAACTACTATACATCATCATACATGGTGGAAAAACTGACTCTATATCATCATGAGGGATTTAACATTAAAAGGGAGGCTTTATAAAAACAACATGACAGTTGTATAATAATATGGCTAATTCTACTACCTCTCTATGGGTATACACATGTGGACTTTGTATCATCATGAAAAAAACAGAATTCAGACTATGGATATCATTTCTTTTAGGATTCTTTATGCTAACAAGCATTAATTACTACTCAGCCTCTATCATAATTTCCTCTCATGGAATCAGCAATAGGTGACTCTCCATCAGACCATGCTTAATATTAATATTAATCTATTGGATGCCATTCTATTGGAACATCCAATCAGCTAGAAACTGTCACAAATCATTCTCGATATTATAGCAAGGTAAAACAACACTAACAATAACAGTGGAGATATACATATTCCAGTTCACAATGCAGAGCCATTAATGTATCAATAGACAAAACAAAATATATGTCAAAAGATCATTAATTATTTAAAATGACAACTGTACTTTTGTTAGATAGAGTACAATGTATTTAAGCAATAAAGATCAACCTGCATTTGTATTCAAAGTGGACAAGTTCATTTCTATACAAAATTATGAAATAAAAAAAAAACTTATATCAAATTTTCTTTTATATAAGAAAATAATTTGGTCATTCTAATATATCTTTGACAAAATGGATGCATGTTCAGTCTTTAATAATATACATTGAAATCTGTTTTAAAATATGAGAAAAGTAAATATTTCTATCCCTCTCTCTAGATAAACGATATGATTATGAAGCCATAGAGCTTTGAAAGCGCTAAGCTTTAAATAAATTTAATAACATATAACTTCTTTATTTTAGTGTTATAAGTGCATAAATATGGATATTATATATAATATCATGTTTTCTCTAAACAAAAAATAAAAGTACATGTAATAGATGTATATATTTTATACATCTTTTTTTAACTCAATATATATATTTTTCATGCCACAATAAAACATATTTGTTTAAAAGCAGAATTCACAAATAACACATGATGTAAGCATTATAAGCCAACACAGCAGTAATCAGAAAATAATAAACAAACGTTTTCTACTATCAGAGTTTATCCTATTAATAAAGTTTATTTTATTCTGGTGAGCTAAAATGATAGAAACTGATATTATGATGAGTAAATATTCCAGATAATGCATAAATGAAAGAATAAAGGTTCCTAAAAATAGAGTTAAAATAGATATATTAGTTCTGCTTTGTATGTCCATGAAAAAGATACAGGCCACACTATTGATTTTGATGAAGCTAAGGTTGTCTTTTTTGAGGGAAATGAAATCGAAAGAAGAATTAGAGTCTTTATTATTGAAAATTTATTATTCTGAAGCAATTAACTTATTTAAGAGTTCTTTTAATATTAAGGGTGGAAGGGAAGTGAATGGATTTGGGGGTAGTTTTTAATAATATATATATATTGTGTAGTTTTTGTAGTTCTTTACATTTGAGAAGTCTGCTTGTAGCAGTGAAACCTTAGGTTGTGTTTTAATATTATTTTTATGCTGGTATGGTTTAATTTTGAATTTGAGGTAGTTTTGATTTTATATTGACTAGTTTAGCTTTATGCTTGTAATGTTTATATATATATATAGTACCAATATTGAATATTGGCACATATAATTTTATGTAAAAAAATTATTAAAATAATCTTCGTAAAAGAAAAACATGAGATTGGATGTTGAAGAGTTTATTGCGGTTTGTTTTCAAAAAGGATAAGATTCAGATAGGTTTCTATCATTAGTTTTTGAAATAAAAGTTAGAAAATGATTGATTAAAAGGGAGAGGGGGAGTTTGGTTAGAAAAGTTAAACTAAAATTTTATAAAAGGAAGTAAAGAGTTTTTCTTATTAGTATCTGTAAAATATAAATAATTTAAAGTTTAAAAAATACAAATCTCTTTTCATTCAAATTAAAGAAAAGTAATCTTAAAACTAGTTTTGACGTGTAGAATAAAATTATATATTTGCGCGCGAATGTAAAATAAATGTATTCATATTAAAGAAATAATAAATAATAAATGAAAGTTAAAAATTCAAAAACACTCCGCGATGACTATTAAGTAAAATGTAAAACAACATGTCAGCATGGCTATTATTAATTAAACAATCTTCCAAAACATGTTGTCAAAGGATTATCAATGGAATTTCGACAACAGATATTTCCGGAGAATATCGAAAAGAAAAACACTTCACAGATATAAATAGTAAAATTTTATCAGATAATCAGTTGAGTTCAATTCAGAAATTAATTGAGTCAGTTAAGTGAAGAAAGGATAATCAGTTGAGTTAATTGTATCCAGTAACAAAATGCCGTGCTGAGAAGTATTTGGGAACACGCATTTTTCTCCACTGCCTGAAGTTGGGATGGAAACAGCAAGATCTGCCAATGAAATAATGTCAGTGTAACAACTTGGAAATCTTTGTCAGTATCTAATTGTCTCCAATAATAATAATTGTGAATAATTCATCAAGGAAATGTCCCAGTTGTCTGGAAGTATTCTCACATAAAGCAGTAACCAAATGAAATGAAGTTCTACATCTACAATCAAAATCCTAGGTAATAATATTTCATATTCTTATTTCTATAATAGCCATTGCATTGCATTATTTCATAAACCCTCCAGAGACAAGTAATTTGAACTCTATAAGCATGCATAAAATGAACTATTGATGTGCGTGTTTGTGAATTTATAAATGTCAAACATTATTTATGCTTTTCATAAGATATATATTATACTGTGTTAATTTAAAATGTGTGTGTTATATTAGTCAAAAAATTATAAAGATGTTTAAATTTAGTAAATTAATGTTAGTTAATAAATTGTCTTAAAATTGAAACTCTATTTGTCAGTCAATTTTTTTTATCAATTCTTTTATAAATCTTTTTATCAATTCTTTCACCACTAATTATGTATAATCTGTTAGTGATTTTCAACAGCTGAGCTAGTTGTTGATATTAGGTGATGAGTTAGTGGCCATTGTTCAAATTGTGTTGTTTATTCTTTTCAGAATAAATATCTGGCACCCATGTCTATACGAAACAAAAAAGTGCTTTGAACTTGGTGTTGAACTCAACAGTCAAGAAGAAGTTATGTCCTGGAAATGTAATGCTAGTTATATATTTTATAGCTATCGTTTGGGCATACATACTCTCCAAGTATGTTCTTCTCTGCCTAAGAGGCCAGTGTTTTGATAGACCCATATTCCAACCTGGTACAAATGGCAACCAATGTGAAAACGAACCTGTCATAAATGACAGTTAATTAAATACTTTGTTCTTATTTAAAAAATAAAAACCTTAAAGAAAAGATAATTACATATTTAAAGTGGTATTAATTTAAAAATAAAAAAAGAATTGACCGAAACCTTTTTTTCTTTAAATGAAAAGAGATTTATGCTATTCACATTGGTTAAGATAAATCATTCTTTTAAATTAGAGACAATTAGATATTTTGGGCAGAGTTAAAGCATTAAGAATGGGTAGAGAAACAGACAAAAAGGGGGGAAGTCAGCATATGTTTCCATCTTAGTAAGAAAAATAAACAATAATAATATTTGATTTGTTAATGCAAAAGATAATTTAAAAAAAAAAAAGTAAAAGCATAACTATGAATATAGAAATGGAGCCGGTAGAAAGCCCAATATATTTTAAAAATCCACAGTTAGTGGAAAAACAGAAAGAAGAATTATCTGAGACACAGATGATGATGAAAATGATGGTGAATATGATGCAAGAATTCAAACAAAGTCAGCAAGACCTCAAAAAATTATGTCAGAAATTTAAACAAAGCCAACAAGAGCTCAAAGATGAATTCAAAGCAGAAATACGAGAAATTAAACAAAGCCAACTAGAACTGAAAAAAGAAATTAATCAGGTCAACATAGAAATGATTAGAGAAATGAAGGAAATAAGGGGTGAAATATTGGAGGAAGTAGAGATAAATCAAGAGATCATAGAAGTAGATTTTATAAAGAAAGTAAGGAAGTTGAGGTCAAAGAGGTAGAAATTGAATTAGAATCAGATAGCATTGTGATCGATAAGATAGAAAGAAATGTAGAGCAAGAAATAGAAGAGAGATATAAGTTCAAGGTAGAAAGTAGTGTAAAAGAGTTTTTACAAAGAATTAAAAATAAAAGGTTTAAAGTAAACGTTCGCATTCGCTGTAGACATAGATTTAAAACAAAGAAAAAGCATAAGAAAAATTATTCACGGTTAGGAAAAATACAGAGGTCTGTGAAGCTTAAAGGTTTTCTAATTTACAAAGTTGAAAATAAAATGAAAGAGAAAGAGATAAAGCAATAAATTTTAATTGAGGAAGAGATGTGAAAATATGGAGTATAATTTATGTTAGTGAGTTAGTAGAAAGAAAAAAGGAACCACCTGACATAGTTTAAAAGTTAGTAAATGGGTGGAATAGTAAAGGAAAAAAACAAAAAGAACCGGAAATGGACAATGAGCATGAATATGATTATTCTACTGTAAATAAGTTTGATAAATGAAATCTGAAACTTCTATTTAAAACTAAAATAATAAATTAAAAATAAATGAACATGGATAAATGAAATGGTTTAAAGTAATAATAATAATGGAGGCTTCGTAAAATAAAATATTTTTTTTTCCACACACATATTAATTAAGAAAAATGTTTGTAAATATAGGTCAAATAAAATCTATAAAATCAAGTTAGATAAATAAATGTAAGATATCCATAGTAAAAGAATAAAAATGACTCGTAATAAACTAATAGATTTTTTTGGAATACACACACGGTAATAAAAGGAAGTAAATAAATGATTTAAAGTCAAGTCAAAAATAAATAAATAAAAATTTCAGTGTAATAATGAATCGTAGTAAAGTAAGTTGTTTTGAATATATGCAAGTTAATAAAAGTTGAATAAATAATGGATCGTAATAAAATTAAATAGTTTTCTGAATACACACACGATAAATAAAAAAGTTGAAGTATTGGTTTAAAGATAATATTATAAGACTAATATAAATAAATATTTAGAAAAATGTTTGTAAGGGTTTAAAAATAATATTGTAATGTCCATAAATAAAATATAAACGAAACTCAATCTAAGTTATATTAAGAATATATAAAGGTTTGAAACTAAAGGGATGAGGGTAGTGTAAAATAAGTTTAGTAAGGATAAGTTTAAAGCTGTCAACTGGATAAAATTTAGTACGTGTAATGGACTTATCAGGGATAATTCTTCTTTTAAAATGCACACTGGTCACAACCGGAGTAAGCCACAAGTCATTTTTCAGGGAAGAATCCCCATATCTCATACCTTATTTTCCAAAGCATAAGTCGGAAATGGACAGTTGAAAATTCCTGCCATTCGTAGTGACCTTTTTGTAGTCAAAGTCCAATCAAGAGAATCAGCAATCGTTTTCTTAAGCATAAGTCAAAAATGGACAGTTGAAAGTTTCTGCCATTCGCAGCAACCTTTTCTTAGTCAAAGTCCAATCAAGAGAATCGGCAATCGAAGCTTCGTTTGCATAGTGTAAGTCGGTATAAGTCAGCAAATCTGCATTCGCCTCATTTCCAAAAGACCCCTGTGCCACAAAATTAGTTTGTCCTCATGGTCAATATCCAGGACTCTTAACATTGTAAACAATGTTGCCAGCCTAGAAAGAAGAAAAGTATCATTGGAGATTTCCCTTAGTATGGAAAAAAAAAGATATCAAAAAGGCAAACTTAGAAAATAATAAATTAAGAATTAAAGTTGTCAGAGATAAAATGGTCAAAAATGATGCATTTTACTCTCAAACGGGGACGGTGTAATGTACAGATATTGAATATTGGTACATATAATTTTATCTAAAAAAATTATTAAAATAATCTTCATGAAAGAAAAACGTGAGATTGGATGTTGAAGAGTTAATTGTGGTTTGTTTTCGAAAAGGATAAGAATCAGATAGTTTTCTATCATTAGTTTTTGAAATAAAAGTTAAAAAATGATTGATCAAAAGGGGGGAGGGGGAGTTTGATTAGAAAAGTTAAACTAAAGTTTTATAAAAGGAAGTAAATAGTTTTTCTTATTGGTATTCATAAAATATAAATAATTTAAAGTTTAAAAAATACAAATATCTTTTCATTTGAATTAAAGAAAAGCAATCGTAAAACTAGTTTTGACGTGCAGAATAAACTTATATATGTGTGTGTGAATGTAAAATATATGTATCTATATTAAAAAAATAAGAAATAATAAATAAAAGTTAAAAATTCAAAAACACTCCACGATAGCTCTTAAGTAAAATGTAAAACAACATGTCAGCATGGCTATTATTAATTAAACAATTTTCCAAAACACGTTGTCAAAGGATTATCAATGAAATTTCAAAAACAGATATTGCTGGAGGATATCGAAAAGAAAAACACTTCACAGGTATAAATAGTAAAATTTTATTGGATAATCAGTTCAGTTCAGTTCAGAAATTAATTGAGTCAGATAAGTCAAGAGAGGACAATCAGTTGAGTTAATTGTATCCAGAAACAAAATGCAGTGCTGAGCAGCTTTTGGGAACACACACTTTTCTCCACAGCCTGAAGTCCGATGAAAACAGAAAGATCTGCTTATGAAATAATGTCAGTGTAACAACTTGAAAATCTTTGTCAGTATCTAATTGTCTCCAATAATAATAATTGTAAATAATTCATCAAGGAAACATCCCAGCTGGCTGGAAGTATTCTCACATAAAGCAGTAACCAAATGAAACAAAGTTCTACATCTACATTCAAAATCCTAGGTAATAATATTTCACATTTTTATTTCTATAATAGCCATTGCATTGCATTGTATTGTAAAGCCTCCAGAGACAAGTAATTTGAACTCTATAACCATGCATAAAATGAACTATTGATGTGTGTGTTTGTGAATTTATAAACATCAAATATTATTTATGCTTTTCATAAGATATATATTATAGTGTGTTAATTTAAAATAGGCATGTGTTATATTAGTCAAAAAATTATAAAGATGTTTAAATTTAGTAAATTAATGTTAGTTAATAAATTGTTTTAAAATTTAAACTCTATTTGTTGGTCAATTCTTTTTATCAATTTTTTTACAAATCTTTTTATCACTTCTTTCACCACTAATTATGTATAATCTGTTAGTGTTTACCAACAGATGAGCTAGTCATGGATATTTGGTGTTGAGTTAGTGGCTATTGTTCAAAGTGTGTTGTTTATTCTTTTCAGAATAAATAGCTGGCGCCCATGTCTACACAAAACAAAAAAGTGCTTTGAACTTGGTGTTGAACTCAACAGTCATGAAGAAGTTATGTCCTGGAAATGTAATGCTAGTCTTATATTTTATAGCTATTGTTTGGGCATATATACTTTCTGAGTATGTTCTTCTCTGCCTAAGAGGCCGGTGTTTTGATAGACCCATATTCGAACCCGGTACAATATATATATATTACCATCCTGTTTGATGTATAACAAAGCAATATTCAACATTTCTCCAAAGGCAAAAAAAAAAAATTATTTAATGGTTTCTGTACTGATAATTAATAAGACAATAAAAATTCACACTTCCAATTGTAGCATACTTAAAAGGATAGGTTTATTTACTTTTCTCTAGATAATTTTCCTGAATAACTTTATAAGTTATTATAATCTTCCAAACAAACTTTTTAAAGACATTTATTGATTTATTCAATATTAACATAATGAGACAAGATGTAAACATTTCCAAGTAAATTATAACTAAAATCATTTCACTTACATTTTAATCCAGATGATTTTCCTTGAAAATTACTTTATAATTTTATTGCAATTAATATGTTTAACTTTTTTTTTTTTTAAAAAAAAATAATTTATTGATTCTGTTCTTTCTCCTGTGGCAATATGTAGGTAACAATCTTAAAACAATCTGGCATTTTAAATATTTTAAAACCTTATTACAATGAAATAAAACCTTAAAAGTAAATATTTATTTTGTTCCATTTTTATTAGCAAAGTATTATATGATTTGCAATATTAAGACAAATTTATCCAATTATAAATTCAATATCCTTCACATTTTAATTAATGAATCTGTAATTTACATTTCCTATCGTAACATAAGTTCACGCTAAAGAAAAATTATTGAGTGAGTGTTTATTTCCTAAAAAATAATTGAGAATAAAATCACTTGCAATTATCTTTTTTAACTTTATTAAAATTATATGATATAAAATGACTATTGATTTTATTTATAATATCTTCTGAAATGCTTTAAAATTATTTTGAATTATTTTCATGAAATTATGATTTTCAAATGAACTTCTGTTCTGCTTTATGTTTACTAGTGGTGCAAACATACAAACATTATCAGCTCTTCAGTTTAATTGTAAATAATTTGTGCATCATTTTTAAAAATAAGATTTTAAACCTATGAACAAAATAAAAGCTAAAGCTTACTTTTTCTTGAATTTTTCTAGGTTTGAAGCAATATTTATTTAGATAAAGACTTATCCCATGGCTTTCATTTTCTTCTCCAATATGAATCCCAGGAACTATACTGTCATGGAGATGGTTTCTAAAATGATAGAAAGGCTTTGAGATTTTTTATTCAATCATTTTTAGATATGAATATATTATAATCCTATTCAATTAGATTCCAAAGTTTTCAGGTTCTTAGCTTTTTTCCTCCTTATTTTAGAAGATCAGAGTTGAAGTATGTGGTTGTTTAGTTCTTTTTTTCTTAATCAACCTCCCCCCCCCTACAACTTGTTAAATTATATAAAGCTTTTATCCCAATACACTGTGGTAAGAAATTCACCAATAATCTTAGTGTAAATAATTAATATTACCCCCTCTGGCTCAATTTTAATAACTACTCATAATATCAAAAACTATTTTCAATTCACTACAAAAAAAAAATATGCTTAAGAATTAACTGTAACAATTCATTTTACAAGTCTTACAAATTTGATTTAATTATTTATTTATTTTAATTGCTATTCAACAATAATAAAATAGCAATATTTTTATCTCCAAATTAATAACAATATTTTTAAATTGTTGTTTTATCTCTAGTTTCAAACCTACACTGGGTTTGAAATCTCATCTCCACTCAAGCAATTTCCTAGTGCATCCAAAACAGTCTTTATTTAAAGGCCACTTTATTAAGATTTTAATGCCAAATATATTATCATTTAAAATTTTGGATTATTTAATACAGGGACCTAAATAAAAGGTCACAATATATATAAATTAATACACTACACAGTCTTAAACATGCATGTATATATGTAATGTATGTGGGATTCTAATTCACCCGTGAATGTCTGAGTTTAATAAAGATATAATAAATCACAATAGTTATGTTCAATTGATGAAACTGACTTTATATCACTCTTTACAGAATTAATTCAGAAAATTACTAATCTTGAGTTTATTACTGTATTACTACACTATTTCATGCAGAGTAAAGCACTTTGTGTTTTTGTAAAAACTCTTGCCAAAGTAAATTTATATATATGACATTTTTTTATGACACAAAATATTTGTAATAGATTTTCCTGTCCCGTTGTTTTAATACAAATATTCAGAATATTTAATTATTTGAATTGTAACACTATAGTAAAGGAATTATGTAACAATAACAACCAAAAGTTGTGTTATTCTTGAAAGTAGAGACTATTACAAGTGGCTAATTCAAGAATATTAAATCATTTTATTTCTAATTGATCGAAACGCGTCAACCAGTTTAGCCACGAATTCATTTTTATACTAGTAAAATTTATATTATTTTGATTAATATCTATTAATAGCAAAAATATACTTATCAACCTTTAAATACTTCATGGTTTAAGCTACATAAATCAGTTACTTATACCTTAGTTTAATTACTACCTTTTGTATTTTTTTTCCATTAAACTATATATACTGAATTTAAATATTTCGTTTTTTTAAACATATTTTAAATATAAATTGTCATCAAAAAATAAGTAAACATTTAAACTAAGATATGCTAGATATTTTGCATTTGTTACTCAAAATATAAAAGTATACATTAGCTAGATATACATTTTGCTGCTTTAGAAAAGCCAATATTTAAAATTAGATTAGATATATTTTAATTGTGTTTTTATCTTAATTAAATACCTTTCTTTTAAACAGTTAACTTCCAGAATTAGATATGTGATGGATTAGTCAGTAAAATAGTGATATTCTTAATCAACTGTGAAAACAGATATATCATCCCTACATTTTTACTTGCCGAAAGTTTATTTGATAAGGCTGCAAAGTAGAAATAAAACTTCTCTTTACAATCAGAGAAGTTTTGAAAAATAGGTTATGAAAAGAACTAAGAATGAAAAAAAAAAGCACGATCTCAAATAATATAGTATGTAGTTCTGAGTGTCTGAAACCAATCCAGTCTGTACTTAAATAATTAAACATGGATAAATATAATGATGATTTGAATAAAAAGTTTAATGATATAGATATAGTAGAAAGTTTATTTTCAACAGAAAGTCACAGCATCTATGGACCTTGAATATGCTGTTTTACCAATACAGAAAACATGCAGGGTAAATAAATAATTGAATTGTTTATTGCACAAAAGTTCATAAGATGTTTGAGATATAAGAAAACCTTTTGAATTAATCACTTTTATTACTGATTAATTTTTTCAAGAATGTTTTTTTTTTATCAAGCATTAAATTGAAAAATAGTTATAATCAGCCTAACATTGAAAATTTTGGTATGCAATATCTTGAGGAAATGTAATATGGAAAATAACTATACACAAAAAAGTCAATGCGATATACTTAAAATCTGAATAAAGTTAACAATTTTTGCCTAGTGCACTTTTGATTAAGTTGTATTAGTTATAGTCATAGCATCTCACAGAGTGGAGAAGATTGCCAGCTTTATTAAAAAAATGTAAATTGATGATTAGAATAAATGACTTTGCTCAAGTTGGCCATTTTACTTAAACACATAATTATCTATTTAATTATGCTAACCATTCAGTCACTTTTCTCTAATAAAGTCAGAAATCTTCTCCCCTCTGTAAGATGTCATGGCCATAACTAATATAATTTAGTCAAAAGTGCATTAGACAAAAATTGTAAAGTTTATTCAGATTTTAAATGTATCTCATATACGTTTTTGCGTATAGTTATTTTCCATATTGTAATAAACTCATAAACCAATATCTCAGAAAAATAAAAAGAAAATATTGCCAAATATTTCCAACTTATTGATATTAAAGCATGAATTCAGGTATTAGCTGGCAGTATATGCGAAGGATATCACTAGATATAGTAGAAACATTTGAAAATCTTTCCATACCAAGTCAGTGAGAAACTGTTGAGTATTATCTTTTCTTTCCACAATTTATCTATTGTCTGCCTATCCATAGAATTTTTCATCAAATTTATTTTTCATATTAAACAGGAGTAAATAATAGTCTCTTTAGCATTTCTTTATCATAAATGTAAAATGAAATCCATAAAAGCTGATATTTTCAGAATCAAATAATAATTTTAAAAACAATGCAGTCTTTTAGAAACATCATCATTGTGATACATCAATTTATTTTCCATTAAGCAAAGAATTTTATATTGAGGGGGGGGATATGTTAAAATATAAAGCAGTGTTTTATTATCCTGACAACTACATATTTAATCAAAAGAAATAACTGTGATATATATTGAGATAGAAAGTTATTGGGAAGAATAAATACATTTAATGATAGCCTAAAGCAACTTGTCCTTTATAAGTTCTATGGCCAAGTAATCTCAATATAATATTATTGGGTAAAATCCAGTTTCAACATATATTTAGGCTACACAATGTATCAGCTTATATATATTTTGTAATTAAAATGACTATTTAATAGAACATATCTGGAAAAATTGTTAAAAAATTGCATTTTATAACACACATTGTCTTTTACTCCACATTTTCTTAGCTTTTATAAAATAACAATTATTTTATAATTATTAATGCCAATCTATTTGGATAATAGATAATAGATCTGAAAAAGGATTCAGTCATAACTTGAAATGAAATGACACTCATCATCATTGAAGAAATGTATTTTTGTCAATAAATTGAAATCACTAACATGTCAATAAATTATAAAAACAGAAACTACCAATAATGACCAGCCAAAGTAAAAAAAAACCTAATGATTATTTAATAATATGAATTATAAGTTTGCCAGTCAAAATAAAAAAAAACCCTCAATGATTGTTTAAAAAGCTAAATTATTTATTTGTCAAAGAAGAATATAAGAGGATTATTAAATAAACTAAGCTATATAATTTTAAAAGAAAAATTTATTTTTACTGATGATTCTGTAATTGACCAATCAAAAGTTTAGAACTTTAATTGACTCACCAATAGCAATTTTGAACTATGAAAAAATTAAGAATTATTAAGCAATGAATGGAATATTAGAAATAATATGAGAAGATATACTCTTATTCATAAGATAATGTATACCTAAATTAAAATAACAATAATAATAAATTTAAAAAATTATTTTACTTAACATACATACATGAAAAACTTTTAATTTGGAATAAAAAAATATACCAGATAGCATTCAGATATAATGAGTGGATAAGAAATTTTATTGCCACTCAGAATATCACCCAACAATTCCTATTAAATCTTTCTTTATGAATTTGACATAAATTTACTTCATTATTTACACCTATTATAATCATAATAATAATCTTCTGAATAAAATAAAATAAAATAATTTATCACAAAAGCAGTTTTCTTATAAGGTATGCAATTGGATAAAGTGATCACTTGATAATTAAAAAAATGAATAATTTATTTCTTAGATGCTTTCTTAATATGTACAAACCAGTTTGAACTAAATGATTATTATATTGAATTTCTTATGTTCATGTTCTCTTAATGTTCAATATAAAATAATAGGTTGTATAATATTTATATATATTACTTTTTATAAATCTCTACATATACACTCCATTGCAATTTTTTATATATAATTCCTTTATTTTTCTAACAGTTTTAACTGTCCTGCAGTCTTCATTAGACCATTTGCACAACCTTTTTATTTTTTAAGTATATAACTGACCTATAATGTATTCCATATTCATCTTTATATTGGTTATATTCTCCATAATTATGCATCAAAATATTGCTGTCTAATTTTTCAAACCTTCATGTCTTTTTTTCTTCTTAGACATACTATTCTTATATATCCTCCCTTACTTTTTTTGCATTCTTCATATATATATTTTTATAAATCTCCACATATATACCCCATTGCAAAAATTATATATAAATATAATGCACTGATGAAGACTGCAGAACAGTCAAAACTATTAAAAAATTACAGGAATCATATATAAAAAAATTGCATTGGAGTGTATATATGTGGAGATTTATAAAAAATAATATATATGAAGAATGCAAAAAAAAATAAAGAAGAAGATATAATGATAATATTTCTAAGAATAAATTTTGTCATATTTGGAAATGTACAATATTAAAAAATAAATTATTTTAAACATTCTATTGTACAATTCAATACAGAGGAGAATTATGATTTTTTAAAGTTTACAGATAAAATAAAATAAATTGACAGATTAAATAATAATGAAAATTATTATCATTCTCTGGTTAATAAAAATCTGTTTCAATATTAACAGTATCATAAGAAATTATTCATAATTATAATACAATCATATCATTCTATTTTGCACCCAGAATGAGAGCATTTAAACCTTAACTAGGACTTACTAATACAGCAATGGAATGATGCTGAAGAAATATATATTACTTACTGACACCCAAAATTACAATTTTAATTTTTAAAATAAATATTTCATAGTTTTACATTCTATAATAATGGCAAAGTACAGCAAGTTGACCTAAACATCAAGAACAACAAACAACCTATATTCAGATTATTAATGAGAACAACAGAAGGCAAGGATGACATTCTCCAGGTCTAACTACAGTATCAATTGCCCATCTTGGTTGTACATAACACATGCCTTCATGCAAAAGTACATGATAAAAATCCTACATTTTAAATATAAATAAGGCAATGTAAAATAATTGTTGGCACAAACATAACTTTTACATCTATATCAATAAATATGCTAGGACATAGTCTCTCAACATAAGAACAATAAAAATTAACCATCAAAAATAGAATAGGACCAACAATAATTGCCTTAAATAAAGTCCATCATGCTTAATATAAGATACAAAAGGTAAATCTCATGAAATATTTAATATTAAGAGAGAAACAAAACCTCAATCTCTTTACAAACATATGCTAGCAAAATAAATATCCACAAAGGAGAAACAAATCTAAAATTTCTCATGAAAATACAAGAATTATGGCAAGATAAGAATGTACAATAAAAACAAGAGAGAACCTAATGCCACCATCTCTTAAATAATAATACAATAATTAACTGATATATAAACCTGATAATCTATAATTTATTCAACCAATCTGGTTTAATAAAAGCATGGCCTAAAATGAAAAATAAGAATATCCACCATCTTTAAATTATTGAACATTAACATATACATTCAAATAAATAAATAACTCGTGAATAAAACTTTAAAATACACATTATGAACAGGTAAATATTTTGCAAACTTCTGGAAAATTCAATTTATAAATAATTCATAAAATCATATTAGATGAAATGCATAAATTAGATAAAACTATGATGAAATACAATTTTATAATATTGAAACTTAAAATTATACTCAATTTACCAAAATAAATAAATAAAAGTCATTTATTCTGAATCTTTTAACATTCTTCATCATATAATTTCTGTTATTACCATTCTGTAAATACTGAAAATGTTTCCCTCTTATTAAAATTCAGAAAGTTTAAATTAATTCTACTGCATTTAAATATTACAAATAAGTAATAGATTTGCTAATGAATACAAACAAAATATGTTAATTTGCCATTAAATGTTCACAAATAATATTTTTAAATAAAGTGCAGATAATAATGATGCATTTATAACATTTTATATGAAATCATTACTTTTTAATATCTATTTTTAAAATACGCATTGAAGTTAAAACATGAGAAGTATTTCTTTCTTTAATAAAGTCAAATTGTATTGTAGAGCAAATTTTAAAACTAAGAATAATGATAGTGATGAGATATAATAGACCATATTTGTAATAAAACAGGATACGTGTATGATAAACTTGAATAAAGATTAATAATTTAGGAGGCTTTTAGTACAAACAATAATTTTAGTGTAATAGTGACAGTGTTGAACAAATATTCCATTAATGTTTTATAATATTATTTTTAAAAGTACAAAGTCATGCAATACATTTTTAAACCAATAGCTTAAGTCAATAATCTTAATTTTACTGACTTACAAAATATTCTTTCTAGCACTACTCTGATATAGATTTATGAAATATAAGTAATCATTTTGTGAATAAATAATGAATTATAAGTCAACTTTTTGTGAATGAATAATTTCTGTCCCACTGCTATGATAATGGTAAGTAATCAAAATGTCATTTCAAAGTAACAATATTTAAAATAATGTATATTTTAAGAAATGAATTTTATCATTTTTACATTGACATTAATAATTAATAGCAAATGGTTATTATGATATTTTAAAAAATCATTGATTATAGATATGTCTTTAAGTTATGTTGAAATAAATAGAAATATATAAAATTCCATTATTGCTAAATTGTTTTTGCTACTTGAAATATAAAAGCCTATTTATTTATAGATGAACAACTCCAAAGAAAAACATAATTTGTCCAAACTTCAAACACTTTTTAGCAAAACTCTTTATTTGTACATACACATACACCTACGTTTCGACTGACCTGCAGTCTTCTTCAGGGCAAGTCTATTTTGATCTTCCAAATGAAAATGAAAATTTGTTTTCATTTGGAAGATCAAAATAGACTTGCTCTGAAAAAGACTGCAGGTCAGTTGAAATGTAGGTGTATGTGTATGTACAAATAAAGAGTTTGCTAAAAAGTGTTTGAAGTTTGGACAAATTATATTTATAGAATATTATGGAAAACATAAAGAAAAGTGTGATTTTGGTAATATCCAAAGAAAAACATTATTTAGAGACATGAACAATTTTAAAACAAAAGAATTTTTTAAATATACTAGCTGAAGAATATTTAAACACTTTAGAGTCATTAGCCATCTTTTTATTATCACCATATTACAATATTTTAACAAAAGCATTTTTACACAGTTAAGAACTGCTTAAAAATACCAAAAATAGTATAAAGTTTTTATCAGCTTTAATATTTCAGTATATAAATATTAAACCAATAATAGTGTCTATTATTAATGAGAAAATAAAATCCAATAAAGGTTCTTACACAATAATGACAAGTTATGTAGAATCATTCAAAAGTACAAAATAGAAAAAGAAATAACTCAACAATTATTGTAAATATTTAGTTAAATTTTTCATTATGTATCACTGTGATATAGATTTCAAACTTTTTAGTAATTTCAGCTCAGACTTCCAGACTGGATGAAGAATTATTTAACTTTAATCAAATAAAAAATCATTATAAGTAATGAAACTGACTAATGTTAAATATAAATAATTCTGCAAACAATTTATCAAGTGAATTTACTCAGTAAAATTACCCAAGCTGAGTTGAAAGTATATAAACCCACATGTGCAATTCTTCCTCTATTATATTGCTGATCATGTGACTTATTTTGATGTATAATCTTGATACTCAGATTAACCTTTTCTTGACTTTAATTCATTAAAGTTTAAAGATTAACTGGTAATCTGGGAGACATCAATGAAAATAAACTCATTGATATAACTGTCTACATTTTTAATTAAATGTTACATTTTAAGCCAAATGTTTATAAAACTAAAAATTATTTTATTGAAAATAAAATAAAATATTGCACAATAAATTACATTATTTCTTATAGAATTTTAATTTACACTATTTTTTAAACAATTTTATACAATATTTAAATGCAAGCTCCTAAAACATTTTTCCAAAGACTTAAAATGAAATATTTATTAGTACCTTTAATATTCCAACAAAGAAGTTAAAATAAAATTTATAATCAAGCACATTCACACATTTTCACTATTACTTTCTTTATTAGACAAAAAATAATTTTTCATCTTATTAAATTAACTAGCTTAAATTTACTGGACAGAATTAATCTTATTACAATTGGCATTAAAAATATACTTTTTATTAGTAAACAACTTAAATAAAATGTATTCATGAGCAATATTTAATTAATAACAATGAACATTAAAGATCCAAATTTAGTTTTAATGGTTAATTCTGATTTTTTAAAACTGATGCTTATATTTAAAAAGTTTTAACTTTATATTTTTCCAATATTAACTCATCAATATGTAAAATACAGATATCTCTAAAGTAAACAAATAAAAAATATCTACAAATACATTTAAAACACTATAACAAGATATTAAAATAACTTTTAAGGCAATTAAGCTTATAAAAGTTTTTAAGGCTATAACCTTAAGATCATGTGCCAATGACAGTAGAGACATCTACAAATCTTAACACAAGATTTATTTAAAAGAAAAATTTTGTGTTAAGATTTGTAGAAGTTCCTACTGTCATTTTTCAAGCCCAGGTCTTAAGATTTTAGCCTTAATATATATTACTTTACATTATGAGTATGCACATTACAAATTTAATTATTACAACAGTTTTTTTTTATGAAATGAATCATAAGATGTATTAACATTTAAATATCAAGTCCTAAGAAATGGGCTTATTATAAAAAAATTAAACTTATTGATTTTTTTTAAATGCAAACAAATATATAGCAGGAGATTTAGCTTTTCCGATAAAACTAAAGGTTATAATATATATAATATTTAAATTCAAAAATATTGTCAATAATTAACTTAATTAATTACAAGAGATTTGAACCCATAATTTTAAGTTCTCTACATCTATCCCTTCATCTTATATAACAGATACATGGAACCACATGATGTGAAAATGATTAATAACATTCAATATATATATATATATATATATATATATATATATATATATATATATATATATATATATATATATATATATATATATATATATATATAGTGCTTAACCTGCACTCATCAGTTCAGCAATGAAATATGTAAATTGGAGATCATTCATCTTTTTCACATATACATGGCCATGTGTATCAGTTGTATAAGATAAAGTGGATAGATGTAGAGAACTTAAAATTATGGGTTCAAATCTCTTGTAATTAATTAAGTTAATTATTGACAACATCCTTGTATTTAAATATTACATATTCATCCTATATTCTGCCCATTCCTCTTCTGGATATTTAAATGAATTTATTAAGGTCCTATATGTGAGAAGTTAGAGTGACTTAAGGCAGCATAGATGTGATAATAATTTTGGCATCAGTAAAAGTTTTGAAAATTCTACCAAGGCTGAAGAATTGGACAGTGGATAACATTGAAACCTGTTTATTAAAAGTTGAGAATATGCTATCTTAATATAAACTGAGCACTGATTATATATATATATATATATGTTTTATACTGAGCACTGATATATATATATATATATATATATATATATATATATATATATTTTATACTGATATATATATATATATATATATATATATATATATATATATATATATATGTTTGAGAGCTGATGATACAATTGATGAGTGCTAGTTCAGCACAAAATAGTTTTATTGGAGATCATTCATCTTTTTCACATGTATGTGGCAATACATATTGGTTGTATAAGATGAAAAGGATAGATGTAGAAAGCTTAAAATTCTGATTACAAATCCTTTCTAATATATATTAAATACTGCCTAATGATATACTACTAATAATAAATAAAATAAAATTCATATAACATTGCAATACTAGTCAAAGGAAATTAAACTTTACTAAAGTTCTTCCCCATCAATGATTTCATCTATTAAGAAATAAACTTTATCAAGTGAAATTCAACTAAACACACCATCATTATATAGGTGGCATGTTTAGTTGAATTTCAGTTGAAAATAACTATTTGTTAACAGATAAAATCATCAATGTGGAAGAATTTTAATAAGATTTAGTTTTTTTGGATAGTGTTGTAATGTTATATTGATTTTATTACATATTTATAAAGACAAAATAGTTAAAAAGAGCTATTAAATAACATATAATAAGAAAAAAAAAGTCTATCTAACAATCCACAACTGGCAATTAATTAAAGAGACATCAATCTTCATCAGGTTCATCAATGTCATTTTTATGTTATCTTCTCACACAGAATACTCAATCCTCAACTATTAATCAACATTGTTATGTTTAGTTGTGCTACTGAAAAACGAACATAAGCTTGATAAAATTTGAAACAAACAGTTCAGATTCTACAAGACATATCTTAATCTCAGATTGCTACTATGGTCTAAAAAAGCTCTACTAAGTCTATACATATACTGTGACCTTCCAATTAATAACATTGCTAGAATTAATAGTGTAAACTGAAAAAAGTTCAAATCATTTTCTGAATTTTTCTATCTGGCAATGTGTAAAGATAGTTTCTCCCCAGGACTAATGACATAGAAAACATAAGTAATAATTATATAAAGAATAACTTAAATAAATATTGAGAATTAGTGATCAGCTTAAATTTGAATATCCATTTTGGTTAGTGGAAAAATCTATTTGTTCATTATGAATAATTGTTTAAATTTTTGTTTGTATATAAAACTGATTAACACTGTTAGTTATGGAATATAGTTTATTACTTATGCATACAAACATTTATTTGGTTATACAAGCTCTCTAAAAAAATTAATGTACCTGTTTGAGAAAATATTTTAAATTTTAGCTTTAACATTGACAAAATTCTGTTATTCAATGAAGAAGATTTGAGATCTAAGGAATTTTAATACCATTAATGCTTGTAAAGAACTAATAACTAATTTGGATGGTTTGAAAATTTTGTTGTAATTAGTGATTACCTTTTAATATTGATTGGAGCAAAAATTTGTTTTCATTTCTTTGGATATAAAATGTTTTTACCATGAGTAACAAAGATGGTCAAATATTAACAGAATCATCTTTACTCTCATATTGTTTATAGTTTTAATAAAAATATTGCAATATTTAATTTTATCTTGAAATTACCTGGTTATAATGTAGAGATAACACAGATTCAAAAACCCAGTATAACATCATATGATTACACTTTTTACAATGCCCTTTTCTACTCTATTATCTGATAGTTTGATTGTTCATCATTCTTCCTCAATAATGTTAGGAAATTATTATTAAGTATTATATATTTTTTCTTTCTGATTTTCTTTTGACCATTATATGCATGTGTGATTTCAGTTAATCAAACTTTATACTATTTTTTTATAATAAACAATGTTATACTATATTGAATTTTTATTTTGTTTTCATCTTTCAACAACTTGCTTCTCACTGATATCTCAGCTCTTCTTGAGAAGTTTACTTAATTTTTTTTTGGATACAGTTGAACATGAAACATTAGATTTGAACATGAAGCATGCATATGGTCAGGAATTTGAATATGGATAGCCTATATTTTATTTTATTTTTGCAGATAGCTTTTTAATACAATTCTATTTTTTAAGATAGTCATAATATATTCAATATAGATAGCATCAAATTATTGATTGCTGAGTATTTATCCATTTTTATCTTCGAGGTTAAAAATTCATATTAAAATAAGTACTTCTCATGATGTTACTACATTGATGCTAGGCAATGCACAAATGGCTGAACCCGTTGTTTAATTTCATCTTTTGTTAAACTTTTATATTATACATTGAACAGTAACATTTATTAATTACTAATTAAACTAATTATAATCTATTTTTAAAGATGTGAACAAAATGTAATAAGCATAAAGGAACTTGCAGCTTTTCCAAAGGTCAATATCAATCAATGTTCTTCATTTTAGAAATATGCATTTTCACATATATTTTTATTTTTTAATGTATTATTACAATATAGATCTTTCTTAAATGTAATACCAGAGTACTTGGGTGACAACGCAAAGCCAAATTAAACAAAAGCTTTAGAAGAATTGTATAATTATTCAGTATACAAAAATAAGTAGTTGTCAAGCGTTGGTGGTTGAGAGGTCAATGACAGCTGCTTTACAAGTAGTTGTCCCAGGTTAGTGGGTTCACTTCCCGGCTGATGCTATGACACATGAGAAAAAAAAGTAATATGCCTTCCTTTTGTTAATTTGATAGTAATCGATATTATTTAACAACACAACCACTAACTGGAAATCATATATGCATTACTTTCAAAATCATAAATTATTAAAATTTTCAGCTTAATAATTCATAATGACTAGAGAAATGCAGTTCCTACACTATAAACGTTTAATAATTCCTGAATAAGCAGAAGCTTATGAGATTCTATGAGCAGTGATTACACTGCCACCAAATGTTTTAATATAGAAAAAATGTAAACTAAATAAAGAAACTCCTATGGTATTAAGTTTCTTGCAATCAGATATATATGTTTAGGTGTATTCAAAAAATCATACCGCAACTAGGTTGTAAGGAATTGTAAGTAAATGATATTAATTATCATTAGTTATTATTTACTATTGCTTATTTGTCTTGAACATGGTTAATTTTGGTATTTTAATATTTAGAACTGCATAATGAATTTTACTAGACTCTATGTACTTGTATGGGGGGGGGTATACTAAATACAATTAATTCAGATAATAATAAATAAAATAAAATAATAAGAGAAAATCTTCATAATTAAAAATTCTGATAAAATATGTACGGATGTATATATGTGTGCTTGCGCACATGCTATATTGTTAAACCGAATTACCCATCTATGGAGATTAAGTAATTGGACAACTGTTTAATTAAAGCATTCAAATAAATATTATAAGATAATTTTGAATATATAAACGTATATTATTTGAAAAGTTAAAAATTTCAGAAAATTAAAATTCATTAAAAAAAAAAAAAAAACAGTGACTTTTAAAATTATAAAAATGCATTATTCATAATTTCGTTATTTTCCGTAATTATATTTACAAAACATATACAAAAAATGTAATTAAATTTATATGTTAATTTTTTACTTTTATTCAACATAATATCTTTCATAATAAAATTAACATGCCATTACACATTAAACAGGAAAACAAAGAATATTTTTTATTATGAATTTCAATTATTTTTATAGAAGAATATAAGATTTTATTATCACAAATGAGTTTAATAAAACAAACAAATATTTTAATATGATGCGACATATCATACAGTATTTTTACGAAGTAATTACTTGGATTGTTTTACTAATAAAATTTGAAATTAATTTGTGGTTTCTTTAAAAAGCAGAATTTAATTCCCAGTTGAAGTATTACTGATTTTCAATAAGCGTCTGTTTAAAAGTCTTTATTTTATACCAAATTGTTAGCTTAATTTACTAGAATCTCGAAGAAAAATAGGAAGAAGAAAACTAAGGTAAATTATAAATCATTTTAGAATATCAAAACATTTTAACAGTATATATATAATATTCTTCTAGCTATAGAAGAGAATTGTTGTTAATTGAAAAAAAAAAAAAACAAAACCGTTGATTCTTCTTTGAGGCCTTAAAGAAGTGGAGAAGAGTTAATTCTTAATATCCACTTCACAATTTTTTGTTGTTGCAGGTGATTTTACTATAAGATATTATTATAGTAAACAAACATGTTGTTGACCAACATGCACCAATTAGTATAGTAAGCTTATTGGATTTTTATTTCCAGTATCAAATAAAAAAAACATAGACTTTCTTTTCAATTGCCTAATAATTCTGAACTAAAATAACAATTAAGTTTTTTTAAAGACATGATGAATATGGGTGTGAATTATTTTTGTAATAGTTATTTTGTTTAACTTGGACAATATTAAAATATTGTGCTTATTCATGGGAGGCTATAGAGTTAATGGCCACGGTAATTGTTGGTGCCCCATATCGTAGGGTAATAAGCATATTTTGATTGATTGCTACTTAATGATGACCATTCATTTAGATACTTACAACTGCAGATCACTTTCAGCTGACGGATTGTTACTATTAAATAAGACATTGTTGTTCTTTATGGTGATAAAAGAAAAGTGAAGAGATAATTTAAAAAGTGGACAAATACTTTATTAAAAAGACATTTATTAATATTTAAATACATGCATAGTATATATAATTAAGATAGATGTAATTAGAGATGCAAGAATATCATTGTGAAAATTGATCATATATTAGACAGAGTTAGTAAATTAATTTATTCAAATTAATAGAATATACTAACTATGGATAATTTAGGTTTATGTTCCAACAAGTTCCTAATGTGAAGAAAAAGTAGAAATTTTTAGAAGACTGTTCAAAATGTATTTTATCAAACCAAACAAAATTTTAAATTGTTATGGAAGATTATAATGACAGAATGTATAACAGATTAAACAATGAAAATGATGTGGTGGTTATGATCATGGAAGTCAAAAAGAACACAAACTTATGGAGTTTTCAAAAAAAACAAAAATTTTATATGAAATATTTTTTTGGAAAAAAATGAACAAAAATGGACATGGAAGCAATCAAGTTAATTTATGAGAAAATTCTTATATTTCTTCACAGACAATAACCAGTGATTAATGAGATGTAAGATATGTGATAACATAAAACTAGTGAGATAAAATTATTATAAAAAGCAGTATGAACTGTTTAGATTTTTAACTACCAAAAACACATCAATGAATTTAAATAAAACATTGAAATCATATAAAAATGTAAACTGATTTTGAAAATCCGCCAGACTTGAATAAAGTCAATAAAAATAATTGTTACATTATTAAGCAAGAAAAAGAGGTGGTCCAAATAAATAACAAATTTCAGTAAATTTTCTATGAGATAAGTCAATGCATAAAAAAATACGAAATTTTTAAAAAAATAATCAATTGAAAATAAATTGAATACCTAGAGTTTTGTAAATGGTATGGAAAAAGTTATTAAAAATATAAAGAAATATGCTTGTGAATTGATAATAAAAATTATAGTAGAGAATAAAAGTCTCAAATAATATCTAGGTATTGTAAGAAATTTTGTTTCAGCAAAAAGAAAAAAAAAGATTAAACTGCTACTAAAAAAAACAAAAAAAACAAACAAATAATATTCTGAAATGTGTTGAATAGTTATTTAAAGAAATGTGCAGTAATAAATGGAAGGTTGCATTAGATCCTAAGATCTAGGTGCAGTGTTCTCAGACCCAATGATCTTTCCTGATGAAGGCCACAGGCCAGAAATTAATTTGGGGATATTGGATGAGTAGGCGCTGGATGGGGATTTTATGCACAAGCCTTTTGGCATCCATTGGTTACTCTGTCTTGCTTTGAGTGGCATTACTGTATGTAGAGAGTTTTACCTGTTTTAACAACAGTTATGAGCAAGCATGGGAGATAGTTATCATGTGATGTTTAAAGGTTTAAAACCAAATATATCTTATAATTGTGACATCTTCTAAATTGCCAAGTATTTTAAATGAAGTGATATGATGTGCAATTAAATTTATGAAGAAATTTTCTATGAATGCTTTTGGGTCATAAGAAATATGTTGAATATTTGTAAAACTTATAATAGTAATAGCAGCATAAGCTTAGTATTATTACAATTTATTATGATTACCAAATTTATTGCATGCAACCATGATAAGATTCTCCCCATATAAATATACTAATAGTTATTGCTAATTATATTTAGGCTAAAAATTATTATAGTATTTCGAGCCCAAATATATATTTTAAACTTTAGCTAGAGTTGAATATATCTATTATTGGTAAACACAACCACATTGAATAATTAATTCAACTCCATGTCATATTATTTCAAGTGTAATAATATAAATTTCATTTTAGTTTATATATTTTAATAACGTGGATCAAGATATATTTTATGTTGCATCAGTACTTATCAGTTTGACCAGGTCACAAGCTCTCATATACGATATGTTGTGACCTTGATCAACTAATTCAGCATAAAATGCAACTTTAGAATTATTTGCCTTTTTTATATTTCTCTACACATGCTGCTAGAAAATATGTGTTTAAAATGAATGTTATAATCTATATATTTGTGTAATTGTTAATGTGTAATTTTCTAGTAATAAAAGTACTTCAATTTAATTTAGCTTTTGTTTGCTTCGTAATTATAATTGTCGAAAGAGCAAACTAAGTTAAAAGAATGCATTAGAAAAGAAAAAAATGAATACTCTGAAAGCTAATTAAAAGTTGTGTCTAATATATTTAATAAGACGACTGGAATTGATTTTTTTTTTTGAAAATACGATTGGGTTATTCACTTAATCATTTACAATAGGTGTAAAACAATTGAAAATGATTGAAGTATTGTTTTATGTATTAGGTAGAGAATGGTTTTGTTGTCTAGATAAACGATAAAATATGGAAGCAATTATTATCTTATCTTTTACATGATGAATAATTTGATTTCCGGGTACTTTATATTAACTGACTGCATATAGTAATAAAAAAGCTCATCAGAAGTTTGCTGATATGTTATTTTTGGGATAATGATGTATACTTCTTGAGGATCAACAGCAGATACCAAAAAGAGGGTTATTGGAATATCTTTATACATTCCACATTTCTGTATTATGTAATGAATATAAAGAACCAATTCTTAATTTGAGTTCAGGTTAAATATTAAAGGAAATGATAGAAAATAAATACTTTAAAATTTTTGTGGAATTTCATAAAAAATATAATCAAGGACATTATCTGAAATACAAAGAAAGAAGATGTAATTAAAATATTTTTTGAATATATTTGCATCCAAGAATTTTTCTATTTTCCAAAAGTATATCTGCAAAAAAATAATTTAAATTAGGTATAGAATAATGAAAATTAATTAATTGTCCTACATTTTACTGTGTGTCCATTACTAGCTATTGGAAATTTGAGTTAATATATAGTTCCACATTTTAATTTTAGTATTAAAATACTTTTTCAATATTATGAATCAATAAATTGTGCTTGCTTGGTTGCAAATGTAAGTTTAAAATAATACACATTCTAAACTTTTCAAATATAAAAATAATAATAAAGTGAAATACATAATAAATATAATTACTATTTTGTTATTAATAAAGTGAAATACATAATGAGATTAACTACTTTTTTATTATTAGTTAATTGTCAAACTCTTTTGAAAAATGTAAAATAAAATCATTGTCTAATAAATTCCATATTTTAAATGTGAATGCATATATATAGTCTACAATTATGAAATTTTGTTCTAAAATATAAAATTACATGTATATTTATCAAATTATCACAAAAAATAATAAGTGTTTGCCAAAGTATAATTATCATAATAATCATAGCTTTCTTTATATCATTACTTCAAATTTCTTAACTGGTATTTTTAAAAATGAAACATTTTTTTAAATCTAAGTTTAAAAATAAATATATTTATTTTCATAATAATTGCTATACAAATATTTTGCAAAAGTAACCATAAATAGATAAATAGCATTCTTTCTTATTGCTGACTACAATCAAAGAGGGGTAATAAATCTTTATTTATCTAAGATCAAAAAATCTACCAGTCAATGATTTCTTATACTTTTTTAAGTTCTTCTATAGTTTTCTCTATGACTATTAACATCATGATATATTTTGGAGGTAAAAACCAATATTTACTTTATTTTCAAGTATTGTTATCAAATGAATATAAAATGTGCAAAATAATATTAAAAATAGCTTTAAAAGACTGATTTAAAATTAAAGCATATTACCTCTATCATAATACTTTATGAAACTCTGATTTTTATTATCACAAAGATCAGTTACAGGTGTTATATCAAGACTAACAAGCATTTAGACTTCTCCCTATAGACTTCATTTTTTGAAAAGAGAAAAATAATGTATTTTATTCCTGCCATTCAAACTGTTAAAGCCATACAATTGGGCAGAAATGTTTTTTTGTAGAACCTCCACTTTTTTAAGAAAGCCTTTTCTTCTTCATAAAACCAATTACTATGAGCTGTGTGGAAAAAAATATTCGAAACCAGTAGTTAGTGAATATTTTATTTAAAATTAAATGGACTTCATAAGAAATTAAAGAATTTCTATTTAAAATGTTACAGCCTATATTAAATGAAAAAAAAAAAGTTTTTAGAGTCTTTTAAAAAATGACATAAAATTTTATAAACTAAATTTTTAAAAGCTAAATTATTAAATATCATAAATCGACATTTAGATAGTTTAAGTGATTGTAATTTATGTTATTTTGAACCATACTCACCAGCACATTCCCTGTGATAGTTAAATTCATGTAAATTACAATAAGTAACTTTCTTTAGTATGCTAGTGTGTAATAGAAAATCATACTAACAATTTAATGAAAAAAATGGAAGCTACATTCCAAGAGCTTAAAAGCTATACTTAAAAAAAAAATAAAACCATTAACAATTTATTTATTTTTATTGAAAATAATAATAGCTGAATAAATGTTTTTTATTTGTAGAAAAATAAAATTTGTTTTGGTAGTTTCATTATTTTTGATATATTAAAGTATATAATTATATACTTTAATACAGTAATTGCAGTGTGGTTTCTTAAAGGTTTGTGATGATGGTATTTTAGTTGTATTTATATATTGGACTTTTCCATCATCTAATATAAGCATTGAATGTATTTAAAAAAATTAACTTTATTTAAATATTTCAAATACATTCAACCATTAGTAATATCACTAACGGTTGAATGTATTTGGAATATTTTTTTTTTATATATATATAAAAGACATTCAATACTTATACTAGATGATGAAAATAGTCCAATATATAAATACAAATTAGAATTACATGTTTTTTTTAAAAATCAACGTTAACATTAATTAAATATACTTCTTGGAATTTTTTTCGGCTCTATATGGTTTGATGCAATTGAATGGCAAAATTTGCACTCATGATTCATAGATTATGGCCCAGCCATCTCATTTCATGTAATAAAATTTTTTATGATCCCCTGAACAATAACTACACGAGCATATTATATAATAGAGTAAGAATATCTATTTACATTTCTTTATTGATAGTTATATTAAGGCTTGCAATATTTTTTTATATGTTCGTTACTTATAATATATCTCTTGAGTTATTAGTTAGTGGTTTCACTTGTCTTAGAAAAAAAGTGTGAATAATGGAATCACACACATACCCGATTTTGATATGTTTTTTTTTTTTTTCCATTTTAAAAATAAACATAAAAACACATATCCTTTTTTAAATTTTAATTAGTATTATTATTTCATATTTACTAAAGTTAATAAATATTTTAAGGCATTAAAATAGAAATGAATTCTTATAAGAAAATTCAATATCAATTGACGTCGATTTAACTATCTACTAAACAAATTAAAGTAATAGAAAATTCTAACTTTCAAGCCACTATTTCATTAAAGAATTTTTTTTTATAGGAATAAGTATTATTTTTATTATTATTATTGACATGTAAAGTTAAATGGTAAACTGTTCAAAAATTGTTTAGGTGTTGGTGATTAACATTGCAAAACTATCTATTTGTTGTAGATTACATTTTAAAAAAAAATTTAAAATTAATTAAGTTATTTAAAATGATAAAAAAAACTTTGTAGTGTACGCTTGGAACTAAAGAGTTAAGAATTACCGTAGTATACTTTTTTATTCATTCAGGCAAGATGAATAATATACATTACAGTTTCGGGTTTTAATCAATCAACCGAATTACACAATTCCGCTAATCATCCAATATTAAAGGATGTCTAGCTATTTCAAGTTAAAAGGCAAGCGTGAACTAAAAAAAACTGATGTGTTGAAAATCCAAGTGAGTAATATTTTCTCTACTACCATTCCTTTACAAACGGAAATCGGAGCTGTTTGAGCTCTGAAATATTTTTTATTTAAAGATTAACTTTTTAAATCTATATATATATAGAAAGTAATTTTCTTTATTAAAGCGGAAAAGTTACTACATTTTGACTTCAAAATATTAAAATTTAAAAATTATGTGCTAATTTATTAGATAAACTTTGTTGAGTTGAAAGAAAGGTGACTTTCAAATGCAGGTTTTTTTATTTTTTTTTGAAAAACAATAAAAACAAATCATAGCAAAATGTATAAGAATAAATAAAACGTTAGCGTGTATTGCGACGTACAATCTTAATCAAATGTGGCAGTGAGTAAAATACTTTATCTCACTAATGGCAGAAGAATTAAGCTTGGCAACTAGAACTCTACTAATCGTCTTGTCTAAATCTTTACAGTACCAGTCAACAAAGAAAATATTTTTTCGTTTCCAAGTAATAAAAGTCCAATTAGATTTTTAAAACAGTTGGAATTTATTCTTTAATTAACTTTTCTCTCTCTCTCTCTCTCTTTTAATTTCAAAAGCTATTTTAATATTAATAATAGTAATAAAAAATAAGTTAATGGCAATGAATATCACATGATCACCACTTCTTATGCTTGCTTATAACTTATTAAAACAGGCAAAACTCACTATACGTATTGCCACACACAGCAAGCTAGAGTAATCAATGGATGCCAGAAGGTTTATGCATAAAATCCTATCTAGTGCGTACTCATCCAAAATCCCCAGACTAGTTTCTGGATTGTGGCTTTCGTCAGTGGAGAGCTTTGGATCTGACAGCACTGCACCGATCCTAAGATCTAGGTGCAGTGCTCTCAGATTCAAGGTCCCTCACTGAAGAAGGCCACAAGCCAAAAACTAGTCTGGGGATTTTGGATGAGTACGCACTAGATAGGAATTTTATGCACAAGCCTTCTGGCATCCATTGATTACTCAGTGCTCTCAGATCCAAGGTTCTTCACTGACGAAGGCCACAAGCCAAAAACTAGTCTGGGGATTTTGGATGAGTACACACTAGATAGGGATTTTATGCACAAGCCTTCTGGCATCCATTGATTACTCAGTGCTCTCAGATCCAAGGTTCTTCACTGACAAAATCCACAAGCCAGAAACTAGTCTGGGGATTTTGGATGAGTACACACTAGATAGGGATTTTATGCACAAGCCTTCTGGCATCCATTGATTACTCTAGTTTGCTGTGTGTGGCAATACATATAGTGAGTTTTGCCTGTTTTAATTGCAATGAGTTAATCGTATATAAGTTTATAGGCATTGGAAAAAAATGAAATAAATTTACATTTCTCTATAAAATAGAAAAATGAAAAGGAAATGATATTTTAAAAATTTGAGTGAAAATTGAATAACTAAAAAGATTCAGACGTGGTAGTTTTGTGTGAAAATATTAAAGTACTAACATTTACTTGAAAAAAAAAAAACAAATTAGCTAAAATGGATATAAAATGAATAGGAATGAGAATACCAGATAAATAATATAGAGAGTGGGCTCGGTTAAACTTAAGTTAAAATTAATTGTGAAAAAATAAGACAATTAGTTGATTATGATGTCGTATGATGTTTAAGCAAACAAATGAAAAGTCTAGGCGATAGTTCATTCATATAACTAAAATGACATTTACTTTATTCAAGAACAGATTCATAACTTTAGATCTTCAATTTGTCATTTTATTACAGTACTAAACTGTGTAGGTTACCATGTAAATTAAAGAGAAGAGAGGAAAATAAGAACTTACAGAAACAAAGTATCACAACTATTCAGTCAGAGAAAAAAATAATGTGTTTGTAAAATAAATAAATAATAAAAAAAGTAAAGAATTGAATTATTTTTAGAGACAAATAATAATAAGTAAATATAAGACCAAGCTCAGCAGTATATATAATAAAAATAATAATGGATTAAAAAGTAAAGCCAAAAAAAAGGTATTTTTTATATTACGCGACATTATTATGCATCGAATATATACAAATACTGTTTTATTTTGGTTTATACATTTTTTATTTAATTATGTCAGCTTACACACACTTGCATATCAATACAAGCAATGCTGTTTCATGAAAAGTAAGAATTTATTTACTTTACTGTTAGGACTTACAAATATTTATTACTGAAAATATAAATTACATTAGAATATATATAATTTATAATTATTTATATTTATAGTATCCTGCCTATCATTTGTTGAGAAATATAATGTTTAAATTGTCTTCAATAAATTCAAGTATTGCACAAGAAAACATTAATTGTTATAGTATAATTATATATAAATATGAAGTCCAAAACCACTGTCTTTGTCTTCAATGATTTTAACTAAGAGATTTGCTTACTTATTGTATTTAAAAAGTTTGAAGTTATGAAGGTAGCTATAAGGACTCTATTGTGAAAAAAAAAATTCTGTTTTAATCATAGGGAATTTTTGGCATGTTTCTTCAGTAGGTAGATTTTTATCAGTTCATAATTAAATGACTTTCTTGCTTAGGAACACATAAAATGTTCAAGCATGAGAAAGAACAGAGCTGATAAGCAATTTATGGACTCTGAATACGAAAGTCTGCCTTTCTTATCACAACAACATTTCATGCAGGGTACTTTTTTATGATGATTGATTGTAAAATATCGATAAAAAATCCCTTATTAAATTTTAAGCACATCGAAGACACATCAATTACAAATTGAAGACCAGAGGCCAGAATTGTCTGAAGTAAAGTGATATACAACTTTGAAGGATTATTGTAATAAACATTGAATAATTATTAATTAGTTAAAAATGAAAAAATCTTAGCATGTGAGCTTATTTGACATTCAGTGAAATCTTTTATTCATTGAAAAATAGTAGTATGCCATACATGGGGCCATTTCTGTTTCATCGGAAGTACTTTTTAAAAAGTATGCTTTGGTGATGAATGCTTATTATCAAATCTTATTGAATATTCTGAATTTTTATCATTAAGTATGTTAATTTAATGTTTTAGTTATTTAAACAAGGTAAAACTCTCCATACCTGTGCCAACCAGAGTAATCAATGGATGCCAGAAGGTTTGTGCATAAAATCCCTATCTAATGCTTATTCATCCAATATCCCCAGACTAGTTTCTGGCTTGTGGACATCGGTGAGGAGCCTTGGATCTGAGAGCACTGCACCTAGATCTTAGGATCTAATGCAACCTTCCAGCAGTCACCTTTTATCTCTACTTAACTACAAAACTATGAGAATGAAATTGAAAACACAATATTTTCAATAACAACAACAACAACAACAACAATAATAATAATAATAATAATAATAATAATGATGATGATGATGATGATGATGATGATGATGATGATGATGATAATCACTTTTATTTCAGGATTTCTAAAAATAATTTTTATAAGTATTTATTCAAAATAAATAAACCATTAACTTTCAAATTTTCAGATATGTATTTCAATTAATGTTAAATTGATTTTAAATAAATAATTTATTATGTAATATACATTTAAGTAAATTAAACCAATTAATTTTATTATATGCAAATATGTAAGCACCAACACACATGCACACAAAACAAAATATGTGAACTGTTTGTTCTATGCCTCATTTGTTGGATTTACTAATAACAATAAAATATGAACATACATATTTCCTTTACACAAATATTAAAAACAATCAAAACGATCTGCTTGGAAACTATTCAAAATGTTTTTTTTATAAAATTATAAATTTCTCCTAAATGTTAGAATGAGAGACAATTTAAAAATGATAATGATTATATTCTATACTATATAAATAATGACAGTGGTGAATGTATTTGCTTAACTCTAAAAATTAAAGCCAATAAAATTTTTATAGATTTAAAATTATAGTAATCCATTTATAGTGATATTGTAATGTTACAATGAATTCATGCCAAAAATATTGTGCCCATGCACTTCAGTAAATGATGTGTATTCTATTGCAATTGAAGCTATGATATTTGAAATAAATTAAAAAAAATTATAATGGTTTTACTATATTAATTTCTGTTGTTAGTTAAAATATGACCAATGATAAGAGTGAATTGATGGATGTAATTAGCATGGTAATAAAGTATTTTAAAAATAAAAGTTGATGCAGAGATCACCAAATATCATATAGTTTGTCTAAATGATATATTTCTGGTTTACTAATTAATTTGTATTATCATTGTAAAAGTCATTCCGAATACATTTTCTTTCTGTCTTTGTTTTTTGTTTGGAGTTAAAATAGCAATATTCATTTAAAAGTGGCTGTTAATAATAAGATTTATTCAAAGGCAAAACTCTCCATATAGTAGTGCCACCCTGTGTCAAACAGAGTAATTAATGAATGCCAGAAGGCTTGTGCATAAAATCCCTATCTAGTGCCTACTCATCCAATATTCCCAGACTAGTTTCTGGCTTGTGGCCATCATCAGTGAGGAGCCTTGGATCTGAGAGCACTGCACCTAGATCTTAGGCACAGGGTGGCACTACTGTATGGAGAGTTTTGCCTTTGTTTACAATAATTATGTGCTAGTATAGAGATGGTGATCATGTGATGTTTAGTGGTTTAATAAGGTTTATTATTCAAATTTAAAATTTTAACATTAGCATTAGATTAGAAAAGTATAATACCTCATTTGTCTCTAGAAAAGCATGTATATTTTTGCAACTATACTGTACTTTTGTTTTATCATTACTCATATATCAACTCTAAGTATCATGATGTTTCTACTTATTGCCTGCCAATAATTCTCTAATAATTTAACAAACAATGATTACATAATTAGATATTTCTCTATATCTGCATTATTCAACTGTAATCAATGGATTTGCAACATTCCATAAAAAATTGACTTAACTACAAAAAATACCTTAATTATACATGTCTATGTTTATTTATTAATTATTTTATGCTTAATATGTTAAACTATGGGCCCAGCTATATTAATATAAATGAATATAATACTTATGTATACAATGCTGAACTGTGAAAATTATCTGCCAGTTTACCAATATATAAAACGTATTGTCTGAAACTATTTTATTTATGAAGTAGGTATTGTAATTTAGTTACTATTTTATTTAAAATTAAAAAAATACTGGATATATTATTATATTAGTTGCCTTATTATAGATATTATTTTATATACATGCTTTAAAATTATTACTTTGTTTAAAAACAAACCAAAAAAATATGAATAAATCTGGTAAATTAATAATAATAAAGAATGTAATTTATATTTTGCAATTTTTATTTTAAAAATTGAAATAAATTAGTATGAAAATTCTTTAATAAACTTATTGATAAAATAACATTTTTAATTGGTCAATAATTTGACGTTTTTTTGTTCTATTTGTGAAGGTTAATCACTACTGTATAAAATCTATATTTTATACTAAAACATAATAATTATGTTGGAAATTGGTTTCTTTTTAATTTTATTTTATAAATAAATAGGATGCTAAAAATCACATTGACATTTGAAAATATTTAAAATCTAAGTTATAAATAAAACAATCTACTATACATCTTATTAACCAAGTTAGTGTAAATATTTTTCCATAAAATGAACAAAATGATTTTTTAAATATTTTTTTAATGTGAACAAACAAAATAGTTTTATAATATATGTATTGAATACTGCTTTAAAATTGATATTTTTATATAATAATTACAAATTGAAAAGATGTTAACACCATGTTATTTCTGATGGATAATGGTATAATAGATGCTTTTGTTTTTTTACTATATTAAGATAAAGTTTATCAACCTTTATTTTTAAAATACAAAATAAATGAATAAATTAAGAGAATACATGTGTATTTATTTTTGTTTTAAATAATAATTAATCAGTTAGTGTGTAAACATAATCAAAAAAGTTTTATAAACAAGCAAACAATCATATTTTTTATACCAATATATTTGCATGAGAACTTGACCAGAAGGAAGTAAATACACAAAAGGCATATTTAATGTGTCAAATAACATGGTATCCTTTAGATCTAAAGTGATTTATCTTCAGCAATGAGCCAATTGTCTGCAATATACTGATCTCTTTAGATTTTTTGTCATTTGAAACAGCTATAAAAACACTATGGAAAAATTATATTATAAAAAATATAGTTTATTATTATGTATGATAATGTTAGTAAAGCATTTTAAACTGTGGAACAATGATACACTTTAGAAATAAATAAGGTTTCATAATGATGGGAACAGGTAGATTAATAACTGCAGTTAACAGAGATGTGAACACAAAAACTAAAGATTTCTGTACAAATTCTTGGCTAAGTAAATAAATTTAAAGTATTATTCTTTTAGCCTCAAACTTTTATACCTGAACATTGCAAATCTTTTTGAGCAAATAAGCTCTCAATCATTTTAAACATGTTTTGTATTAATGAAATATAATAAAAATATGTAAAAATGATGGGATACATTAAAGGCATTTTAAATCCAAAATGTAGTTTTATCACTAATAGATATTAAAAAGGAACATTTATTCAGTATGATGCATTAGGTAATCTTTTACGAAAAATAACAATTCAAAAAGACAAACAAACACTTTAAGAAATTAATTGTAACTACTATTCAATAAAATAGAAAAAATTTACTTGAAAATATTTTATTTGAAGATGATTTAATTACAAGAAAATGTAATGAAACATTATTAATATCAGTTGACAGAAAATCCACCCATACAAACAGATATTTTAATTTTAATTCTCATCATCATCCTGCCCAAAATTCTTCTGAAGAAAATAATCGTTTGACTAGAGCTTATAATTTATCTGATAAAGAACATCTTGCTCAAGAAATAGAACTTACAAAAATATTCTACTTTCTAATGATTATAATAAAAACATCATATGTAAGGCTTTACATAGCATTGATACAAAAAGAAAAAAAAGAGATAGAATTGACAATCCATATTTTAATAGAGTAATTTTACCTTATATTAAAAGGGTTACTGATAAAATCAGTAGAAGATTATTCTGTTTTAGTACAAAGACTACTTTTTCTACTGGCAAAAAAAATTGGTGATTTTTATATAAACCTAAAGACAGGAATATTTTTGGAACACCAAGGCATTTATAAAATTTCATGTTTATAGTGCTCAAGAAGCAATGTTACAGCAGTCTAATAGATGAATAAATGTCAGAATTAAAAAACATAGAAATGCTTTCAATCAAAAAATTAATACATCAGTTTTTACTTCCCATTTTTTTAGAAATTGGTCACAAAACTGACTTTAACAATGCAAAAATGTTTGCTAATTTGTAGAGATATGATTTGAGAACCATGAGAGAGAGAGTCAATTGAATTATTAAAAAGTTATATTGGTTTAAATAGGGCTGATGAAGCACAACATATTCCAGCCATATGGAAACCTTTTATTTTATCTATGTCTTCTAATATTGACTTTAACTTATTGGGTTGTAAAACTGAGAGAAATATACATTTTTATAAACTTTGTATTCTGAATAGTAAACTTTTCAATCTGATTCTCATGACTCATCTCACACTCAGTCACATTACAGTTTGAAATTGAACAAATTTTTTTTCAAGAGTTTACCTTGACAATGGCAGATACTAGTTCGTAAAAATATCAGAATATAATAAAAAATAACACATGGTTTTATCCAAAAAGTTATTTATCTACATTATACAACCATGAAAACATTAAATATCTATATATTCAAGCAGTTTCTGAGTCCACTATGGTAGGAAATAAAAAACTACATGGAATGAAACTATTTTTTCTTTGATGTATATAAACATAAATACTTTTATTGTATATCTATAATTTATCTTTGTTGAATTATTTTAATGAATATGTTGATTTTTTTATCCTGGAAATAAATCTAACTTTCTCATGCTAGTGTAAAGATTCTCTGTAGTCATGTCCTTATTTGTACATCTATTTTTTCCCATTGTTACTTATATAACCCTTTTTTGTGCTTTAAATTGCTTTGAAATATAAATATATTTGTGTAGACAATAAATTTCAAATAATATGAACATATTTAGTATAAGTACTTTGCAAAAACAAAATAAGCTATTGTCTTTTATTTATTTTTAAAACAAATCCAATATTAGAGGACTCACTAAGTCTGTATGCTATTAACAAAATAATAAAGTTTTTTATATTTTAAAAAAAAAAAAAAACATGCTGCCATCATGTCATAGCCATCATTGATTACAATGTACTAAACAAAAAAAATAGTTAAATGTCAGTGGATGGTGAAATATTTTACCTGTCAAGGTGTATCTATGCATCATATTCATGGCATATAAAAATGTGCCAACACCAATACATTATTCTTAATTTATAGATACTGCTTGTCCATTACCAATCCCTCAAATACCTTGGTTTAAGTGCTTTATTCTATGTGTACTCTTTCCCTAATTCAATTATGTTTATAAAATAAATTGGAATAAAATACATGAAAAACATTCTGAATATAGGTTTTAAATATTTATAAAAATATAAAATAAAATTATTTATTGTCGATTTATTATTGCCATAATTTTCATTGACATTGATGCCTATAATTTCCACTCTTGAAAAGATCCATGCTGGTTTATTAGGGTGACTTATGTTCAAATTGGATTTTTTCCCCAAATTCTGTTTACCTATGTTAATAGAAGTTTGATTTTTTGACATTATCTTATGACAAACTTTGCTTTATGTTCTTATATATATATATATATATATATATATATATATAGAACATATAGGTTTATATATATATATATATATATATATATATATATAATTAAACCTATAACAATATATAACCCTTTCATATCTGTGTGCAATATAGAATTGCATAATTATGGATGTTTTTTTAATTTAGCCATATCAGAACATTTATCATTTCAGGATTGAATGATTAATTTTTTTTATATGTACTTAATAATATCCACTCCCTACACATTCTGGATATATATATAAATTGTGACTCTTAACATACAAATGATCTCTATATAATGGCCCAGATCACAGTCTCTCACATATCTTTCTAACATGTTTAGTATATGTGTTCAAGTGTATCAGTATTATGAGATAGAATGGAGAGTGGTGGGTCATGTGAAAATCTGTACTCATACACCCTATATATTAAATTCTTATGTTTTAATATACAAATAATCAACTTAATCCACTAGTAACTTTGAAATGATCCACTCTAGATAAATACGTCTAATGATTATAATTAATCATTTATTAAACTAGATATTATCCTTAATTCAGATATAAACGTTGAACTTCCATTAAATGTTAAAATGTCTGTGTTTTAATTAAACACACTCAGATATCTTTGGGGTCATTTGCCTTTTAAAGGCTTTTTATTCATATATTTCAAAAATCAGTGATGGAATGAAGATTATTAGGTTCATCTATAAAGGATATTCCATTGTGTATATGTTTAACTAAAAACAAATATATTAATTTTTAACTAAGGTTTAAAGTTATATCTATGAGCTGGGAATAATTTGTGAAATAATAAATGATTAATGATAGTCATTAATGTCTTTACCTAGAGTTGGACATGTTGAAATTGAGGATAGATTAAGTTTGACACTTGTAAATCAAAATGTGATAATGATATTCTAAAAATTTAGATTTCGTAAGTACTAAAATATATGCTCATAGCTTTTATTACTATGAGAAAAAGTTTTTTATATATGTCATATTAGTTGTTTATATGTACACAATTTTTCTTTTTTCAAAATGCAGTAGCAAGAAGATCTTATTATCAGACATTTAACAAATTAAAGTGTCAGCTTCTTCTAAATATAACAACATATTGTCATCATTTATGATACGTTTAACCATTACTTGCAATTTTCTTTTTCTTTTTTAAAATTCGACATTAGTATGTATCAAAAATTAACATTTATCTTTATTACAATCTAAAAAAAGGATACAACACATGTAAGACATTATGTATATAATTTAATTTGTATTATAAAATACTTATTGCTTATTTTTATATTTATAAAATTATTAGAAATATTTGAATTACGTACTAGTTATACTAAAATCGCACTTTCATAAAAATATATATAGTATTAAAACAAGTTAAATAAATATCTGTGGGACTTGAGAAAGCCACTCTTTTTAGTATCTAAAATGCAGTAGTCTCATACCCATTAAGATGAATAAAATAGAGATTTGTTATATTCTTCACAGATATTTTTCTTTTTTGTTGGTATGGCAACTGTCAGCAAGTTAGATATCTTATCTAATCAATGATAGAAGGATTTTACTTTGACAAGTCATACTGTACTGATCTTCTTTTCTGAATCTTTATTATTTTAAAATTTCTATTTTCTAAGAAAGCTAAATAGTTGTAAATGCTAAGGAATTAAAAACTTTTAAACTTTGTGCTTATATATATGCTTCAAATTTGCTGACAATTACTTATTTAAAAATTTATATAATAATTTCTTTATAATATAATTATTCAACTAAGTCAATTGTACATACTGATATTAATTTACCAAATATCATTCTCTATAGAAATAACATATAATTCTGTGTATATTTTATTTTTAAGTGCTCTATAATATTTAAAAATATAATGGCAAGATTACAACACAAACGACAAAAGAGCCAATAAAGAGATAATCAAAAATTTCAAATTCTGATATCTGAAACCAAATTATGTTGATTTTCTTATCAAATGCGATTTAGAGCCCTACATATTAATTTTTTTTATCACAAACAATGGGACATACTAACACGATCTAATTTATTCCCTTTGTTATAATTCTAAAGAAACAATTCATCATTTTCTTCTCCAGTGCTCTGCTTTTTATTCCTATAAAAATATAATTGAGTCTATTAGTAAATTGCTAATTTACTCTATTGGCAACAAACCCTTCCTTTCAATTAGGATTATCAGTTCTCTTATGTTTACCCTTTGGCTCCTAAGGTGTCATTTTTGCTTCAATGTTATATCCATGAAAATGCAATCACTTTTATAAAATTTCGAAAATTAGAAAGCATAGGGTGCTTGTTTCTCCAGACATTTTTGATGCTACATGAAATTTCTTTTCCAACCTCATTATAAATAGGTAGTTCATTCCACCATTTTTTGTTTTCTATTTTCAGATGTCTTTGTTATGTATTTACAAAATGTACCTTCTATAATTTATACACAACTACATTTGTCTATTATTTTTAATAATATATTTTATAATATCTAGTTGAATTGCAAATTATATTTTGCAAGTTTGTATAAAATTTTCATTTAATAAAAAAATTTGCATAAATGAAAAGAGCACATCTTCATTAGATCAGGCATGTGGAAGCAATTGAAAAGTTTCAGGCTTCTTAAAAATTGTATGACTTTTACACTTTTTATGGGAGTCAAAGTTATATTTATTTTATAAAAAATGATTTAAACATTACTATCAAATGATGCAATATTGAATACTCTAATTGTGAGAATATAAATAAGAATAGAATGCAAGAGAAAAATGCAATTTAGAGTAGATGTTGAAGATTTTAAGAATAAAAGATTTGTTGCAGAAATAATTTTAATAAGAATTATAATACATCTCATAAACAAATTAAAAAACCCAAAACCAACATGGATTAGAAGTATGTGACAATATTTATAGTTTAGAATTGATTGCATAGTTATAAAAAAACTCATCTTTAATATTTTACTTGATATTTTTCTGCTAATAGAAAGATGACAACTCATGTATGGATGCAGCTAATGATGGTAAGGTATGAATTTTTACAGTGTGAGGTTTTAAATCCTGAAATTAATGGATGTTAAAAATAACCATATTGGCTATCTTTGGGCAGGTTTGGCTCTGAGAGATATGTACCTAGATCGTTGCATATTATGCATTCCTCCAGCATCTATCTTTTACTTATTTAGTCATCTATGAATAATAGCCTGTGCAAGAATAAGAAATGGTGGTCATGTAATGTTTTACAGATTTATGTTGTATGAGGCTGTAAATATATAGATTAAAATGTAATTTAAGTCTGAGACATTTGGAAAATATGTTTATATTCAATATCCATAAAGTCTGAATCATTCTTATATATATATATATATATATATATATATATATTTATTTTAAATTTATTCTCATGTATTTCAATAGGTATTTAGAATGCTAAGAGTTTAACAGCAAAGAGTATCAGAAATTGCATAGATTATTTTTCATTAACTTTAAGTAAGTTAGTCATTTAATTTCAAAGTTGTATTGAGAAAAATTACACTTCTGCATCGCATTAAGAGTTTAATACTTAGATTTTTAAATTGAAAATTAGCTAAAACATAAGTCTATTTTTTATGCCAGTGCAATTATTTTGGTGAAGTACAGTAATTGAATATTTTAAAAATCAAGTATTATTATTTAAACATAAAATATCAAAAACAATCTTATTAAGTATTATAATATATGAAATTTTTTTACAGTACAGACTTTTTTCATACCTGCACTCCAATATGTAAGATATAGGGGGTTTGAACTAAGACTTTTACATGACCCTCAACTATTCACTCTATCTCATACTGCTGACACCCTTGATTTCACATATTTCAAAAAGAAAAACAATAATCAATATATGTATTTTAAGCTAAACCAGCACTCGTCAGTCAGTCCAGATTATCTTCACACATATATACAATCAATACTCAGCTTATATTTTAATATTATAATTTTATGCAGTGAGATAAAATTCGAATGTAACTTAAACAAAACGTAAATTATTCATTTTAGCAACAGATAAACAAACATGCACTTCTTCAAGCCATTCTAGAATAGGAATGAGCAATTAACAAAAATCAGATGCTAGTGTTATTGCTGTGGTAAGGTAATGAATTCGAGAAATGTTTCTGAATTGTAGTTCAAACTATCATCCCAACCCTCATAAGCAAATTTGATCATTTTTCATTGTAGATGATAGTATTGATGAAAGACCTCATTCTATGTTATTGTTATTGAACTTCAGCATCGGTGCTATAATTTTATACATCCCATTAGCTGTTGTTACTTCTGATGAAGGTCAAATTCTTATGTGCAATTTTTTTTTCAGAGTCATTCTATATCTAAAAATGTCATTGGAGAAGAGCAGTGAATTGATTGATTGCTATTAAACACTGATTAAATAGAAATAAAAAGCAGCCATATGTTATATTTCTTATACTACCATGTATTGTAGAGTTATAATTATTTATTAAGCATACAGGAAGTATAAGTAAATACTTTTAAGACAGGCTATAATCAGCATCAAATGCACCTTCAAATTTATAATAGTCAGGCAATATCTTTGTTTTGCTGATAGAGGGACTTCTCAAATAGTGACTTTTATGAAGATAGAGTGGCCATCTTATTTTTAACATAACTTTCCACTTATTAACTAATTGTAAATCATAAGATTTCATGAACGTTAATTTGTTTAGGAAATAGTTAACTTAAACAGAGAAGAGAACAACAGCTTCATGTTCCCAAATCAAAATTCTTAAGATTGATCTAAACAAGTGGAAAGTTAGGTTAGAGATAAGATGGCCACTCTTATCTTTATTAAAGTTGATATCTTGTGTCATGATTTGAGAGGTCACTCTATTGGCAAAATAAAGATATTGCTTGATTATTATACATTTCAAGGCACATTTGATACAGATTATGGTGTGTCTTAAAAGTATTTACTACCATGCTTTACAACTATAAACGTATTTGAAAAAAAAAAACAAAAAAAAACAAAACAAATTCACCATGATTATTCTCATTTTCGAACATTATTGATGGATTGCAGAAGTTATTCCAATTATCATGAATAGTTAAATTCTAAATTAAAATTTTTTATGAAATATTTAATTACCATTAAATGTACTTTATTGCGACTTTTCTAGATCTATGACAAGAATGATTTAATATTACTAACAATTTCTATTTTTAATACTGGTAGTTTTTTTTTCCAATCTTTATATGTAAATATAAATTGATGTTTTCATTTCATCTTAATAAAATAGCACTGTGATTTGAATTTTTAGATTACTTCTTTTTTATTTGAAATTTCTTTAACTGAGGCTAACAGATAATTATTAAATAAGTTGGATCAGGTGTTGTCACTTACAGAAAAAAATTGCATTGTTATTTTTTCTTTGAATTATTATAATATTTTAATTAATCCAATTTCTCCAATCTTTAGCCTCTCTGCCACAACACACACACAAATATTATTTCATATACCCATCTTACAAGTGACCTGTTTCTAAACATATTATTCTTTTGGAATCCACTTTAAGATTTCAATTCTCCATCTATTTTCGTCTTATCTAGGAACATATATAGATCTTCTTTTATTTCAGTTTCTGCTTTCAATTGTGTCAGTGATACCTGTTTGTTCTCTCATCCATATTTTTCATTTTCAATCTGTTTTTGGTATTGCAACATACATCTCTCCATATTTTGTGTCTAAAGACTATGAGTCACTCATCTGTAAAATGTACAAGTTTCAGATTAATAAGCAAGAACTGGTAAAACACATCTGTTTTTCGAACTTATAGGCATATTTCATTTTAATAGAAGTTTTTGCAATCAAAATCTTTTCATCCAAGTTTAATTTTATAATTAATTTAATCAATTATGTTTTCATTAATATTAATAAATTGCTGTTAATTTATTTTTAATTTGTGATTATCAATCTTTATTTTCTTTCCAGAGAAAATCCATTGAACGTTACTGTAATTTTTATAGTATTTATTTTTAATCTTACTTTCTTACTTTCACTTAAAAACTTTTGTAATATTTTCTAAAGTTGTGAAGCATTATTTGCAAAAATAATCACATCAACTGCAAAATCTTAATAATTTAAAATAGTCTTTATTTATTTTACTCCCAATGCTTCGTATTTTAATCCACAAAGAACTTCTTGTAAAACTACTGCTAAACATTCTAACATATAAAATCACTCTGTCATTTATTATTTCAATATTGGTATCATCACTGTTGTTACATTTTGATAAATATTCTTCAGAATATGACACTCAGTTCTATATATAGATGATCCAATGCTTTACATCATTCTAAAAATTTTTATCCTTTTTCATAATTTACAAATCCAAAGCATAATGACAACATATATTTATTGGTCCTTTTCTAAAATCTCTCAATACTTGGATATGATCCAGTGTATTAAAACCACTTAAAAATCAAGCTTATTTTTTTGGCTGAATAGAATTTAAAGTTTACTGCAGACTTGTAATTATCTTGATAAAAATATTTGTATAGAAGTGATAAAAGACTGATAAGCCTATAACTTCTAACATCTTTCTTATTATATTTCTATATACCAACATTAGTATTGCATTATACAATTATCTGAAGCATTTGGTATATTGATTTTTCCAACAAGTTTTCTATTCTTCACCTGTTTTTTTTAATATATATTATAATTCAATCATTTTCTGAAGCTTCTTCCAACTTCCTAGATTTAATTGCATGTCTCATTTCTTTATTTATGATGCTGATCATTTCAAAAATGGAAAAATTATAGACAATACTTTATTATCTTATTCATTATTTTTCACAGAAGTTTTGTACATATTCATGATGCCACTTTTTTATGATAATAGTTTCACATTTTCTTTTTATTGCAGAAATAACATTTTTTCCAATAAGGTGTTACACTTCTTAGAGTTTTAATCTCTTCTATAGCTTTCCTTGTAAATTCATAATTATATTTTTTAAACTTTTTTTCATACTATTTTATAAAATTCTACATATTAAATTCTTTATAGTGATACATATTTATATATTTTCATATATTTTTTCTTTATGTTGTGTTTTGTTTTAAATGAAAACATTCTGATTAAGTTATTTTTCTACTAGCTATCTTTGTTGCAGTTTTTATTGGTATATCTGCTATCATTTTATTGATGTCATTCAAATCTGAATCATATTAACAACCTTTTGACATAGTAAGTCTTAATTTAAAATCATTGTAGTTTTCTGAGTATTAGAACTACTGATATATATGTTACATTTCAGTATTTGATGAACACATTCTGCTATGATTCTATTAAAAATATTACAATCTTATAATGCATATTTTCTGTTATTCAAATTATAATCCAATTCCATAATATCTTAGTTTGAATTTTTCCATTTCTAAGTAGCATTTTTAATCCTAACTATGCGAATCTGTATCCGCTCTCATTTCTATCACCACATAAAAAATTACCTATTTTACTTTTATCTTTTAATCATTTACTAATTCTAGAATTAAAATCTCCCATAATAATTTTAAAATACTGTTTTGTCTGATCAAAAACACTTTATACTGCCATATAAAAATCTCTACTTTTTTCAACACTGTGAGAACTTGATTGAATATAAACTTGAATTATCTGCATTTAAGTATCTTCTAATAAATTGAATGTGTAATCTACCCAATCTGTCTGGTATACTGTAATGTATTTCTTCCACTTTTTATTGATAATAAACCCACTTAACTTGTACTTTCAATATTTTTGTTTCTGAAATAAAACACATGCCCACTTTTTAAATTAATTGTCTCTTCACTTTTTCTTCTAACTTCATAAAGTCTAAAATTTTCCATTTAATATTAGATAGTCTTTTTAATTCACATAATGTTCTTTCACTGGAAAAGAATATGCAGTAGAGTGAAGCTTGGATATGCAATTAGGGAATTTCTAGCGCCCTCTGACATTGGCTATCATACACCATTTTCACTGCTGACTTTACAGTCACTTAGAAATAAGTCATAATTTACATTTTTTCTGATGGGGATATAAATATCTAGTAAAAAGTGTTTATTCACACAGACATTCATTTTGGCTTCAAGAAAACTCAACTGATATTTCAGTTACGATTCATTTGGCAATTAAGAAGAAAGATCATTGCATTTCTTGATTTTAAAATCAAAGTTAAAAATTCAATAAGCCCATCACACTGGGTGATATATATTGAGGAATTATCTATCTATGTTCATGTAACTATAAAATTATTAGCTTTAACTCAGACTAAAATGTAATTATAAATATAGAAGACAGTATATAAATTGACTATCTAATATAAAGCTGAGCACTGATTATATATATATGTGTGAGGATAGTAATCTATATCAACTGATGATTGCTAGTTTAGCATGAAATACATATATTGGTGATTATTTAGCTTTTCAACATGTGTGTGATCAGGTGGGTCAGCAACATGAGATGGCACTGAGAGTAGTGGGTCGTGTGAAAGTTTGAGTTCGAATCCTACATATATTACATATATAAATGCAGGTTTAAGCCTGTACAATGTATTAAGACAGTATAGAGAAAAACTTTCATAAATTAGAATAAAATATCTTTTTTTTCAAAAAGCAAGTTTTTCTTTAGTACCAAATTTTATTGTTTGTAATTGAAAATTAAAATGGATTGTTATCAAAGCATTTATATATATATATATATATATATATATATATATATATATATATATATATATATATATATATATATATATATATATATATATATATATATATATATATATATATATATATATATATATAATGTAACTTAATAAAATTACTCAAAGAAATATTTAAAGGAGTCCAAATATCAAGATATTAAGTAAATTATGAGCAAATTATTATAGCAATGTATTATAACTCAGGTATATGGCAAAATATCAAAAATTAAATGATGATCAAAAGATATTATTATATCTGAGTAAAGGAGTCCAATATCAAAATTAAAGGTTGATCAAATTATTAATAACCAGTATTATATGAAATCACGTGAAGTGAGTACACTAGTAATTCAATAAAATATAACTCAGGTATACAGGCAGTAGGTTTTATCCACTTTCATTTCTTGGTTTGATGTTAAGTGCATGTTTAAACAAATACTAAGTGAATATGGTCTAGCAGGGCGCCACTAGATTATCTGAATCTAGACACGGTTATATCTGATAACCTTTCACATGTACCGGGTTTGAATCCCTTTTTGGTACTTTATTTCTAATAAAAATGAGAGATTTTGCTTTTTGAGCCATATCACTAGAAGCACTAATAGTTAGGTAAAAGTAAAACATCTTTAAACCACAGTGGAGTTCATTGAACATAAATCATTTCTCAGATCTTAACATAACAAATGTGTTTCAATATTTTTATAAGTTCACTAGCTCAGATTATATATAACTAATTTAGGATGGCAATTCACTCATCCTTGCATGAAATAGATGATGGGATGTGGTTATAATAATACTAAGAAATCACTAAATATTATAAAATCAATATTTATTTATGGCCTTTAAACAGTTAAACAGCTCATTAATTAAAACGTTGATGACGATGATGATGATGATAATAATAACGATAATGACAAGGGTTTCAACTACAGCTCTAGGACTAAGCCTAAACATAAAACTAATTTTTATAAAGAAATTCATAATTATTGCTTAATTTTAGCATATTTACTTATATCTTAAATAACTAATATTCAACCATTGATGATGATGAATAATCACACTTAACCAAGACTACACTTAATGAAATATATACGCCTCGTTTAATAAAACAAACTAATATTTATTACTACATTTCTAACATATACATAAAAATTTCTAGATAAATATGAAAATTGACATGAATAATAATAATAATTGATTATATAACAATCCTCAGATTAATTTTAAGTTCTTCCCCCTTTCCCTTCAAATGTATTTTGTATTAAGTTGGACGTCACATTGACCATGATTTTCACTCCATGAGAAAAGTATTTCAAAAAAAAATATTATCTGCTCATTAGCACACATACTTTAAAAATCCAACATGTAAATAGAATGTAAAAAAAAAATGTTAGTAAAATTGAAAGAGCAAGTTTTAGAAAAGAGTTTTAAATTATTTTCTCCCCCCTCCCTTCCAAGCGCTGAAATCTATACTTAACTTGAAACAAAATAATCTAATATTCTAATACTACTCATTATTTCACATTCACTCACAATTATACACATATAAAATATCATTATGTATGTGCGTGTTTTATCCCATAATAACAAAATATTATTAAAAACCAAAATAATAATAATATATCAGTTAAAACTAAAATCATAATACCATAAAAAAAAATTGTTTTACACATTCATATTTCATAACTGTAAAATTAATAAACATATAATTTTGATACATTCAAGATAATTTATGAAGCTCAAAGTTATTATTAGTAAGACATTCTTGTTTTAATCGATCTGAATAGTCTTTAAAAGTTCTTTAAATAAAAATATACCACTTTATTGCTAAAATGTTTATTAAGACTGATATCATAAAGAAAATAGATATAAAAAGTCATATTACCGATCTTTTGTTTGTGGCGAATTTCCAAGGGTTCAAACTTGTCTTGTATAAGGTTTATATTTCTGCAGCTACCATTTCCGTTTTATGTGGGAACAATCTCTTTCTTGAGGTGTATAACTATTTGATGATGGTGACTCTATTGAGGTTATTTGCTTTAGTGGATAATTTGGAAATCATTATATTAATTTTTCTTCTCTTCCTGTCAAGCATGTGGATGAAACACAGCAGTTGTTTTCACATTTGTAAATTTTCTTGAGTTTAAAATCAGTTGTTGTAACAATTAATTGGACTTGATGATTAATATTTATCAGTAGATTAATTCATCTTCTTTGAATGCAGGTGAATGCTTTCTTCCTTCTATTAAAAACATCTTATTTATCTGGTCAGTTGAAAGGTGTAGAATATTATTTTAGACACATCTTTTCTTTCCTATGTGATGTGCAGCTTCCTCCAGATGGTCCAGCAAATGGGACATACATATAATTTTTCTAGCCTGCCATTTCTTATATTTTCAACATTCAAATTTGATAGTTTAATAATCTGAATCAATCACAATAATCCTAATAATAATTCAAGACAGCTTTTTATATCCAATTTTTAGCTAACTTAACCAATCAGAGATAGCATCACTTGCTATTTTTGGACAAATTTGTTTTAATTAGATCTCTAATTTATTTTCAACTATATTATTTTTCAACTGAAAAGTTTAATCCTTTTTCCAGACACTTTTGTTTTAAAAAAAAATAGACTCAATTCTTATTTCCTTTCTTTTTTTTTTTTTTTCTTTTTAACATCCAGGTAACACTTCAAATCTTTGAGCTTCCTTCTTTAGATCTTGATAAGACAATTTCAAAAATTATAGTTCTGACCCATTATAAGCTTCCAAAGTGAAAAACAATTATTTACAAAAAAAAAATTGCTACAAAGATTGATATCTGATTAAACAGATTTCCTCTTTTAACAAACAATTGTACAAAAAAAAATAATTTAACAGATTTAATACTTCCTTTTCTTTCAATATTTAGGAAATGTAAAATTTTGTATGTAATGTACACACATCCTTCATTCTTTCAAATCATTCATAAACTAACCTTAAATACTATAATTGCTAGCTTAGTAATTATAACCCAATTATTTAATTAAATCTGTAACTTTTAAATCCCAATTATAATTAAAGAAAAGCAAAATAAAAGTATAGAATAAAATATTAGAATTGATCAAGCATAGGTTAGTTTTAAAGAAAGTTAAAATGTTTAATATTTGAAATATAAAACAATTAAATAATTTACACATACATTGCCTATATGTATGCATTATAACTTTGCTTTTTAAAGAAAAATTAAATATTAAATAGTTTAAATGTGTGTATTACCTTTCTATCAACACACAAACAAGTAAAGCATGTAATTGTTGACCCATTCTTTCTCTGTTTAAAGCTTTTAGAACTGGACCTTGTAGGGTTTAAACTTGGATGCCCTACAGCTTCATTTATGATTATATAAAAATGTGATGATGATTTTGTTTTACACTTTCTTACATGCACATTACTATAAATTTGGCTAGTGACCAAATTGTAATGGCACAATATATATATATATATATATATATATATATATATATATATATATATATATATATATATATATATATATATATATATATATATATATATGATTTTTTTCTTCTTAAAATAATTCATTAGTATCTGTACAATGCATAATTTGGTACCATATTAGAGTGGCCAATTCTAAAGCTCAAGTAGCATGAATCTTGGTTCATTTTTTCACTTTCAACACTCAACATATTTGTGAACTTTTATGCTATAAAGCATTAAATTATTGTTTATTTAGTATGAAGTGTGAAAAATTGTTGTATGTTTAATTACATGCTTAAATGGTGCTAAATTTTAAAATAATATTTTTTTGAAAAAACAATTGTTTACATTTTTATATAATTTTTATCCAGTTAGTGTTTATATGAAAAAAAAAAAGAAAATGTATTTTCATTTGCTTTACAGTTTTGTTATTTGAAACTTTTTAAAGTGCTTCTTTCATATTAGAACAAACATTTTTGTTATCCCAAAAAAATATTACTTTTTGACTAAACTATCTGGAATAGATAAGTTATCAAAATACGAGTATTTGCATGCATTAGTTTGATAATAAATTCTAACTTACCTTTCATTATCTAGTAAGGTGCTCATGTGAATTACTTATTCATTTCTCTAAATAAAATGCTAGTGAATATCCAAATGTTTTTTTTTTCAATACAAAAAAAGCTAAAAGCCAAAATTAAAACTTTTAAATTGTTAAAATCCCACATGATTACCTTTCTTTATGATTACTAAACCGTGAACGACGTAACACTACTTTAAAACTTTTGCGACTACATTTTAAATAGATCCATCTAAGCAAAGACAACAATACGATGATGTTTTTATCAATTTTAAATTTTGTTGTTTTATTTCTAATTAAAAATTATAAATACCTGTATAATAGTTTTGTAGATTGTGGGTTCGATGCTTGAAGGAATAATTCTAAATCTGTTTGTCTATATGTAAAATATCACAATTTTAAAAGTTTAACATATCTCTAAATTCTGTAAAAATGACCCATAGGTAAATGGAAGAGGGAGAAGGGGGTTGGTGGAGAAATCAAGTGCATTGTACAATTTATTAATTTATTTTTATTATTTTTTTCGTTAAATATTACTTAATGTTTATTATTACTTGAGATTATGAATAATTTCTATTCTCAAAATTAATTCCTTTTTATATAGAGAAAATGAAATCAATAACATTCTGCTTAAATAGATGGAGAGAAAAAATCTTTTTGCATTTAAATTAAATATTGGTTATGTTTTCATCTTTTTAAAAATAAGTTCATAATAATATTGATTTAAAAAAAAATAAAAACTTTTTCATAACTCCAATACATATTTATTACGTTATGTAGTTGTTTAATATTAACATTAATACGAGATAAATTCTGAAAAAATTAAAATATCTTTTATACAAAAGATAAACAATATGTTGAAGCATAAAAAACAATAGTTTGTAGAGGAAAAAGCTGCGAACATAATTTATTTAAAAAATATATAGAAATTTGTATAATGATTTTAATATGGATAATAATGTTAACATTAACATTTAATAAACTAAGATCAGATATGAAAGTCATACTAATTATATTAATTGTTCAGTAAATAACTTTTATACTTTTTTTAAAAAATGGTTCATTTATTATAATATATAAATTATTCTCTACATATTCATCTTTTTCATAAATCTTGTTTTATTACATAATTCACGTTCATTTCGATATTCGTAAATGCATTGTTTATACAACTTTTGCTATATTATATTCATTTACATTTGTTTTTATAAATGAGGATATAACTGATAATATATATATTATAATGGTCTGATGTGAAGTGGAAGTTCCAGTCTTACTGTATCTGCACTACAGCGCGCCACCAGGCATTTGAACCTGGAAAATTTATAGAGTAGGCAAATTCACACTGTTAAAGATCCAACTTTTATTTATTAAGGCTATCAGCCCAAGTCACTAGCTCAGTGAGATGCAGAGATTTATAAAATATAAATTATTTAAAATATATCTTCAATATAAAAAAATAAAAGCCACTGCCAGTAATTAACACACAAATACCATTTAATCATTTAAAATTTGAGGAATAACATTTATTATTTTATATTTTAATATTAACTTTTAATTTAAATTATTATTTTAAAATTTTAAACCATACTCACAGATGAATTTAATAATATTTTTTAAGAATGTCAAGTATGAATAAACTACATAGATTGCATTTGAAAAGAAAATATTCTATCCCTTATTTAACCTTAGGCCAAAAGTTCACAGTCAAACTGATGTCAATCCATCTGATACATCGATGTATTCAATGCAACATGAATACGACAGCACAAATACCATATTGTCAGGAATGTACATCTGAACAACATGGTTAGAGAAAACATTGACTCTTGTCCAGACAGGAATTTTACATGTCTGGAAAGAAGAACAATAAAAAAAAACTCCATAGGAAGGTACTGCATTTTCCATCTTACTATTCCCTTCCATAGGCAAAAAGAGAGTGTGTGGTATATATTGCAATCCTGCATGTGGTGGACCTCATACTACATTTACTAATTACACCAATATATCCAATCCATTGACCCAATTCAACTACGAAACAAATAACCTAAGATTAACCATCCCTTAATTAAGTAATATAACTTTACAAATCTATATAGCCATTCATGCCCAACTTAATTTTAACATTTATATAATTTCAACCAGATGAATTTTATAAAAGTTTGTTTTTTAATGTTGAGTATAGATTGGCTACATAGATTACATGGTTAAAAACATTTCAAAATAAGCATAAACGATCAAAATATAAAGTCATTGATGGAATTGCAGAAGGAAATTTACAAGAAACCCAATGGCATTCATCATAAGATGCCGCATTGACACCAATAACTTAAAAGACATCTGAGTAAATATATTTTAGATACCATAATGTATCATTATTTACCGAATGTCTATATATTCTAATCAAATATGAAAACAAAAACATAATTAAACATTAACGAATCTATGCAAGCATCTATACCCAACTTAAATATAATGCATTTAAAAATTTTATACAATATTAATAAAAATTAAAAAATGGAAATGATTTTTAGCAAACTCAAATGTATAAAAATTAAACATTAATAATTAATTTGAAAACTTAAAGGTCAGATAAAAGTTCATTTTAAAATTTAAGTTAGCTGAATATTAAAAGCTTGTCAAATCTTAAAGTTCTTAATTACTTTTAGTAAAAAATTTCCATTTATATCTTACAGTAGAAGAGTTCCTGGTGTCAATTCCCACAAAGTCTTTATTTGAAGACCGGTCTATCTGAAGGTGGCCTTAGCTGGTTCAATCCTGGTATTACAGTCATTTCATTTTTAAATAAGTGAGAGAGAATGACAAGTGCATCTTATTGCCCTTCTCACAAAAACAAGCTGGAACTGTTCTTAATTTTAATATTTTTCCTATTATACCAATCGTCCGGATTCTCTGAACAATGGTTTCCTGTTCCAAATTTTCATTACAATCCGAGTCTTCATTGCTGCTTCTATTGGTCATCTAATTTATTTTTGTTCTCTTATCTATATTTCATCTGATTTTTTATATAAGAGCCCCAAGCGCTAGTTTGCTTTTTGTTTAATTTATAAAACAATCATATTCATTTACAGAAATATTTTATCTTTATATCTTGTACTTTTTTCTAAAAAAGTATGTTCAAATACTTTTTTTTATTTTAAAAAAATACTTTTAAAGTTTTGCATCTGTGTGAATATATATATATATATATATATATATATATATATATATATATATATATATATATATATATATATATATACATTGAACAACTCTTTGATTTTAGCTTTTAGTTTTTTATTTACGAACTTAAATTTTTTTTTTATTCTAATTTTAAATTAATGTAATGGCATATACTGCTACAATAGATAGATAGATAGATAGATAGATAGATAGATAGATAGATAGATAGATAGATAGATAGATAGATAGATAGATAGATAGATAGATAGATAGATAGATAGATAGTAGATAGATAGATAGTAGATAGATAGATAGATAGATAGATAGATAGATAGATAGATAGATAGATAGATAGATAGATAGATAGATAGATAGATAGATAGATAGATAGATAGATAGATAGATAGATAGATAGATAGATAGATAGATAGATAGATAGATAGATAGATAGATAGATAGATAGATAGATAGATAGATAGATAGATGCGTAAAAAGATTGGTTTACATATTAAAACAATGTCTATAAAAAGTGCAGTAACTTCTAGTATGTAGACAAATTTGTTATTTAAGACTTATTTATTAAATTATCTTGCATAATTTTTTTTATCTGTCAGTGCAAATGCTGTGCATATGAAGCCTAAACATAGAATTTGAAAGCTGATTATTGTTGATATTAAAATAAATGAAGTGAATTTATATTTTAAAAAATGTAGAAATCTAAATGTTAAGCAAGAATTTGCTAAATTGATGATTGCTAATGATTCCAATATCCAATGTTTCAGGGATCATTATTATTTGATATAAAAACTATGTGCCATCCATTAGATTTGTTAGTATTTTACCTTGAATAAAGAATCAAACAACTTAACAATTTCATCAACAGTCAGTTTTTCTTCTGAATTCATTCATCTTTAACTATTTTATTTCTGATGTATAAATATTAATCTTAATGGTAGTCAAGAAAATAAAGTCAAAAAGTTATCAATATTGAAGAAAAACAATTATTTCTAAAATACATAATGGTAAAATAATTGCTATTCTAAGTTTTGAATATAGTAGCTATAGCAATAATTTATACCACTTTAGAAAATAAATGCATCCCATGTGGAAAAATATTTTCAGATATAGTAGTAACAACATTAAACAAATAAAAACATATTTGCTAATATAAATTAATCAAAAAGTAAAGGGAAGATTACAACATCAATGGGGTGATTATTTAGCAATTCTTTGAGGACTTTTTTTATTAACCAGCACTCATCAGTTGGTCCAGATCATCATATATATATATATATATATATATATATATATATATATATATATATATATATATATATATATATATATATATATATATATATAATCAGTGATCTGTGTTACATTGAGATAAAAAATCTACAAACTTTAATTGACAAGCTTCAATCCTCTTCACTCTCCTACTCTTCATTTATCCATATCATTAAAAATCTGATGATGGAATGCTCAAATCCTTTATTAATGTCATTATTATCTTGGAGATTATTTATATTTTTCACATGAATGTGGTCATGTGTATTGGTTATATTAGGTAAAGTGAATGACTGATGCGAACTTGAAAGTCTGTGTTAAAATGTCCTTTAATTACATCTGACTTAAGTATATATACTATACTGGTATTTAAATTTTAAACACGTATAGTATTCTTGCATTTACATGATATATATTCATTCTGTATTTTGCCTATCCCTCTTGTGTTTATTTGAATGGATATATGAAGATCCTACATATGAGGGGAAAAAGGGACTTAGGGTCAATTTGGGTATGACAATAATAATGACATCAACAAGAGATTTGAGCATTTAATCATCTGATTTTAAATGATATGGGACTCTGAAGAGTGGGGCAGTGGGGAGGATTGAAGCCTGTCCATTAAAATTTGTAGATTTGCTATCTTAATATAAAACTGAGCACTGATTATATTTGTGGGAGATAATGATCAGGACCAACTTATGAGTATTGGTTCAGCATAATATATATATATATATATATATATATATATATATATATATATATATATATATATATATATATATATATATATATATATATATATATATTAATGATAAATAATATTTTAATAATGAATAACTATAACAACACGTGAAAATGTTGCTATAGTTATATATATATATATATATAATAAAGTTTGATATCTGTATTCATATATATATATATATATATATATATATATATATATATTGGAGGTTATTAATATTTTTTTCATATATATGTGGTCATGAAGATAAAGTGAATGATAGAAGGAAGCTTGAAATTCTGGGTTCACACCCCTTTGATTAAAACTTCGTATATAAGTATTGTTTTTGTGCAGCTTATTACCAGCAAAATATATATTTCCAAATCCAGAAAAAACTTAGCATTATAAATTATGAAAAGACTATTAACACATATCAGATGTATACTAAATGTTATCTTGCAAATTATGCAAAATAAAATAAAATCATGCAAAATAATGGCATCAAGCATCTGTGCCTTTTTCTTAAAATACATAAATTTTCTTATTGTTTTATTTTATGCCACAGTAAATTTAAAATAGCTTTCTGAATCAGATAATTTAAGTTAGAGTTAGAATTAGGAAATATAAAATTATTTTTACTTGAAGTTCATTTATTTCTGTTTTCTTATATTTTTGATGCAAATCATAACCTAATCCTGTAAATGTTTAATGCATTTTCAGATTTGAAAGAATAAAACTTGTCTACTGTAAAAGTTGCCTAAATTTTTTAAAGACTAGATATTTAAAATAAAAATGAGAAAACAGTGTATTACTGCTTTATGAGATCCTCATGTTTCAACTTTTAGCAATACTTAGAACATGTTGATTAGTCAATGAATAAAAAATATTAATAGACTTTTTTATTATTTATTAAAATATTTTTTGCAAAAATTTTTATGGGCAGATTAGGTCTGATTCATAAAATTTTATTGAAATACTACAAGGATTTTTAACGACTTTGAACAACTTGATTAGTTTCCTAGAGATAATGAAAACACTTTGTATTTATAGCAATTTCATGTTGTCCATTAAAGGTGGTATAAATTCATGTTTTAACTATAAAATATTTTATTTTTTTGAGTTGATATGGTCTAATCTCTAATTATAGCACTTAAAACACTTTTTGTTTAATAATTGTACTTTTTTCCTTAAAAAAAAAGGTCAATCATACAGAAATAAAAAAGATTGTGGTAAAAATGCCTCTTTTCATAACTGTCCTAAAATATCAGCAATTATCTACAAAAATATAGCATTTTTTGTATATATTAATGTTAAATAAAGAACCTTTGTATTAAAGCATCAATAATGTACACAATAATTTTCTATAAAGCAGTCTACTTCACACAGCTATAACTGTCAGTGCACATAAAGCTTTAAAAATATGCCTGCAGGTGATAAATAAGGAATGGGGTGATAAATAAATAAAGAGATATAGAAAAAAATCAATCCATTATGTCATGGGATGACAAGATGTAATTTATTATTTTTTTCAGTGCATTCAAGTAGATGTTCAAATATAAATATATTCATGTGCTGGATTTTGGATTATCAAAGATACTCTGTCAAATGAAGAAATTTTACCAAGTGGCTTACCATTATACTTGAGTAGACATTATGCTTACCAAATCTTGCTACATTTTAGTTCAACATTTTTCATAAATATTAAGATTATGCACAAATGACTCGAATTTGTCAGCAGAAAGTATAAAAGCAAAAATAAGAGGATTTTTCAATATTATAATACTTAAAAATTAACAGTGTTTTATTAATCATTGATCATATTATAAGAATCAATGAGTCAGTTTTGAAAGAAATGATTTTAAAAGCATTCATTCATAAGAGGTTTATTACATTTTAAATAAAATTAATTGCCATAAAGATTTATTTATTTTGTGTGTATGTTGTAGTGCCATGGTTGTAAGTGGTTTATCGATATTCAAACTTGTTGCAAACTCCCAAACATTTGATTATTTTTAATTTTATTTTTGTGATATGTCATCTACACTTGTGAAGTTGATATACCAGCTAGAATATCTGAACAACAAAATTTGCTCATACGACTTGAAATTTTGCAATCTGCTTAATTTTATCTCATAACTTTGCAAATTTTTGGGGTTTTTTTATTTACAGATGTAAGCCTTATTTCCACATTTGATAATGAGTTTAGGCTTCCTGTGCAATATTGTCCCTTTTTGTTAATCTATGTTTATCTTCAACATATCATAATTTGGGGAAAAAATATGTGACTTCATTTTATTTTTGTTTTGAAATTACTTATGTATTCTACCCACAGAAATAGAATGGAAATATCTATTGATAAATAGTTGTAATTTTTGAGCTAACACACAATATATTTCATGTGTTATACTCATTTAAAAGAATAAATTTTATCATATGCTGATGCAATATCTGATTGTAGTGAAGATGTAGGTGATACAGCTATGGGTAGGAGGTTTGATTTTATAGTGTACTACAATAATATTTCATTACAACTTTACAATGATGTGTACAAATACTTGAACGTTCAGTTGTTTTAATATGGTAGAAAATCTGAGTAGATTTAGACTACAATCTTTTATAATGTCCTAATCATTAACCAGATATGTCACATTGACATATGTTTAAAAAAAAACTGTCTAAATTTTGTTTATAATTCATGGTCTGTTAAAATGACATCAGTTTGGTTGTTTCCATTATTGACACCATGTTGATATGTACAGACAATAGTTATCACAATGAGGATTTAAGCCATCTCACTTCGTTTTCTGTTATATAGTTTTATAACTTCATAATTGTTTTGAGAAATTATACAAATTTTAAAATACTTGTGTATTTATTTATATAAAGTATCACTTATATGATTGTAATTATTTATCATAATATAATATATCTAATATTGTGGAAGAAACTACTCTTTACATATGTGCTACAATTGACACGCAATCTACCTCAACAATAATCGCTTTAAAACCATAGGTGTGTCCTTTCACAATATTAGATATGTAAATAGCTATATTATTATTTATTATATCTACATAACATATATACCCATATCTGTACAGTAAAAATACAATCATATTTTTTTATTGAATCAATTTGTTTTATTTATAAAAAGTGTTCTTTTTCGTCATTTTACGTTAGAAAATTCTAATACATACTTTTCTATTTACCATTCTTAAAGAAAATTAATAGTTTTTTAAGAATTCAAGAGAGTAAAAAAGTCTTAGTTCACTTGACAAATGGAATAAAGAATCTATTTTAATCCGTGATTCAAATAATCTTAAAAAAGTAATGGAAAAACACATGCCATTTATATATATAAAATGTCGTTAATTTAATGGCAGTTTAGGCAGGTTTAACAAATTAACCAAAAGTACTTCTCGCATTGAAAGACTGTTTATAATAGTTTATTACCGTTATATTTATTATTTTTATTATGATTTTATATATATGTTGAAACTGTATATATGTGATAAAAATATTTTAATTATTGTTTTCTAATATTATTTTACACTTTATAAGTACAAACTGTACCTCATAAACATTAAGGATTTAATATAGTAATATTTATGTAATTTCGGTAATAGTGTGTGAGTTTACCGAAATACATAAAACAAATCAGAAAAAATACTAAAGTTTATTAGTAATCTTGAAATCTGTTATGAATCAACAACTTCAATATATTCATAATATAATTTTAGAATATTATTGACAAATACTGTCATTTAAATTAAGTTAAGCAAGTATTGTCTAAATTTAAACAAAATTATTTCAGATGAGAAAGGTCACTATCTGTATTTGCGGTAATCCACTAAGTAAATGGAAATACTTAATTTAGTATTAAATATAGGACTAGTAAGATTATTATGTTTTTTTTTAATTGTATCTTTTTTTGCGTATTTAATAAAGAAGTCTTTTTAAAAAAAAAAAAAAAAAAAAGCATTTAGCTTTCTCGGGTATATAATGTTAAAAATTATGAAACTTTTGAAATACATATCAAGGGCGCTAAAATCAGGATCAATATACATAGCTCATTTTTTTGTAGACTATATGCAGAAATCTGGTCATTCCTTTAAGCCTGCTGATGCTAAAATTATTACGTAGAAAGTAATAATAAAAAAAAACGCAAAAATAATAAAAAAAAAAGATTGGCACATTATTAATTGTAAGAACTCCATAATTATAAAAGCCCTGAAGTATTCCTCTTAACAAGCATTGATGTTTAATCTAATGATATAGCCAACTTCCACATCAATTTCTATATGCAATTGTGCTAATTTATAGTAACCAGGACTTTTTTTTATATGTCAAAGTGTTGACCGGGAAGCGAACCCGGGTCGGCTGCTTGGAAGGCTGCTACGCTAACCGCTAGTCCACCAACGTCTGTACTAATAGATGACTAGTTAGATGTATACGTTGATCGGGAAGCAAACCCAGGTCGGCTGCTTGGAAGGCAGCTACGCTAACCGCTAGGCCACCAACGCATGTACTAATCAATGACTAGTTAGATGCATACTTATACACATGTGTATATGCTATTGCATTTGCTAATGTTCACTATAGTCATGCTTTGACAAAGATAAGCTCTATTAAAAGACTAGCTCACCAAAGTAACAAATATTGTTTTGAAGCAAAGATTTATTGTTGTAATAATTGATAATTATCTGCATAATCTAGTAGAATATATTTTATTATATATATATATCAAGAAATACCACATATATTCTTAATACTATTTTATGTTGTAACATGTGTAAAGAAGCAATCTGCGACAAAATAAATACAACAATTAGAGGCTAATAGGTTAGTAAAAAAATTTTTTTCTAATAAAATAATAAATGAAAATATTAAAATATTTTCAATAAATACATCCATTAAAAATTATTAAATTATATTCTTGACAAACTTGTGGAAAGGTCTAAATTATTAAATAGAAAAATAAAAAGTTGTGTAACTTTCTTTACTAAACTTGTATATGTTTACTGAAGTGCTTTATCTCTATATAAGAGTATAGAGTGATATTTAGAAGAAAATTTCTTTTAAATGTAAAAAGGCGTTAACAATTTTAATGATTTATTAACACGTGACCGTGATTCTATCTAATAAAATAATAAACAGAAATATCCATGTATAAAAGTATTTTCAAGAATTACATCCATAAAAAAATATTAAATTTTATATACGTAATTAATATTGTTATAATTATTGTATTTACACATTTAAAAATTTAATATCTATGTCATATTTGTAACTTTATTAAAATCACATACTATTATCTATTATAGTAATAGAATATTAAACCTGTCATTAAACTATATTATAAAAATAAATTTATTTAAAACTCTAAATTAAATATTTTTGAACACTTTTATAAATCTATTTTGCATATTCACCTCTGCATTAAAATGAGTATTGAATAATATTAAAATATTGACATGTATGTGGATTCTCTTTAATTATCCTTCCAATTATGTAAATGGACTCCATGATTTTATATTACATAATAATAATTCTTTGGCATAACTAAAAATCATCTTTAAAATCCACACATATATGAAAATTATATTGCTCATGTCTATATTTTCATGCAAGTACTCACTTTATGGAACCACTATGGGCCTGAGAATAATCATCATCAAAGTCAGAACTACACATATGTTTTTTCATTTATTTTTATTTTTAGGCATGGTATTTTATGTTACACAGATCTCCATTAGATTTTAAAATCCAGGTATATTATTCTAAAATCTAAAGCTTCTCACTGATGATTCCATAAGCTTGAAACTAGTTTGAGAATATTTTGGATAGGACAGCATAATAGAGAAATTTTTTAAGCATTTAATTAGCATCTATTACTAAAGCTTACTATAAGAGGCAAATATATGCTGCTAGAATCATGTCATGTTTTATTGATTTTTACCAGATTCTGACCATAGGTTAGAGGTATCTACAGCTGATAAAACTAATAAGACTATATATGTTTCATAGCCATAGAACTATAAAATCAAATCAGTTATGATTGAAGACATTTATATGATGTTCAGTTTAGTCTGAAAGCTCATTAGAATAACAGAGAGATAAAAACAGCTGTCAGAAGTAAAATCCATTAGATTGTAAAGACTCAGTTATACTGTTTCAAACCCCAATGCTTCTCATCAATAAAACACTATGTTAAAAACTAATCTGGGAATAGTAGATAAGACAGCACAGAATAGAATTTGTTAAGCTTTATTATCTATCATCTATTAATAATTAAATCTTATAGAAAGTGACATAGAGAAAGTGGAAGGAACGGTATGCTCTGGAATGTTAAAGGCACTGAGCAGGACAAATTCCTTGTTGTCCACTTTGTACATTTCGCAGCTGTAAATGTTACTAACATGTGAACTATGATTGTTCACATAACAAATAAAAATAATAGACTAGTCATTACATATCACTCAGAGCAGTGAGTTAAAAATTATATTTACCATGACTTACATTCTTTCTAATGCAACACTTAACAACAGGTGTAAGAGTTGGAAAATTGAATTTTATCTTTGAGTTCAGTTCAAAAAGACACCACAATATTCTGTCCCAGGGTATTAAGCTTATAAATGTGTCCATATAATATATATATATATATATATATATATATATATATATATATATACACACATATATATATATATATATATATATATATGTGTGTGTGTGTGTGTGTGTGTGTGTTTGAGTGTTTATTTTTATATTTGTGCTTATTATAGACCAAAGTATAAGTTTAGTTAGATTAATAATGCTAGCACCAGCTTTTAATTTATTTTTTAGTACAATTGTTAAAGATAAAACTAATTCATAACAGCTTTTTCCTTGCCTAAAACCAATTTGTGGTATAAGAATCTCACTGGCAATTGTTGTTAATATTCTTGTTAATATGATTATTGCAAAAGGCTTAAAGGAAATGCATAATTATATTAGGTGATAACTTTTTTGATTGTGAATGACTTTGAAGGAATTTTAAGAGTAATTCTACTTAGCAGTCTTCTAAAAATTTGTAAAATTATTTAATGAAGCAAAATCATAAATTTAATTGAAACAATTCTGTCCAATGAAAAAATTCAAGTGACATTAAATGATCACTCCAGATATGAAAGGATGGATATTAATTTGTACTGATATTATTACCTTGACTTCATAAAATTGATTATTTCCTGAAATAAAGACTTTTTATAAGGATGTGAAAAAATTAGAAATGTTTTTTTTTTAAATTCTGAGTATTGTTAGTAATCCAATAAAGGGTAATTGTATATTGGACTGTTTCCATTATTTAATATGAGTAAATTGAAACCACAGCCATAAAAAGTACTACATATCCACCTAAAGTTTGATTTCACTATGTAAATGATATAATCGCTGTATGATCACATGGTGAAGCACTGCTACAAACTTTCGAGACACATCAACAACATATATTCTTTAATTAAATTCACAATGGAATCAAAACAATCAAAAATTGCCATTCTTAATTGTTCTTGTGATAAGACCCCCACATGCCAAAATCAAAACTACAGTTTACCAAAAACTCACACATACAGGAAAATAATTAGCCTATAAATCCAATCACATCAGAAACACAAAACATGGAATTATATTACTAGTATGAAATAGAGCAGAGAAAGTTTGTTCATAAACTAGTGATTTGGAAAAAAAGATATGATTACCCATCAGCTGTTATCAGCAACAACTTAAATAGATAACAAATAGAGTCATCAAACAAAAAAAAACAATAATCGATACTATAATATATAAGGTATATGAGCACAGACTTTCACACCTCCCACAACTTTCCACTCTATCTCATAATACTGATATACTTGAACACATATATGTTGAAAAGATAAATAATCACCAATATATGTATTTCATGCTAAATCAGCAATCATCAGTTGGTCCAGATTACCATCTCTACACATATATGCTATAAGTGCTCAGATATATATTAAGATAGTCAATATTCTTACTTTAATTGACAGGCTTCAATCTACTCCACACTGCAACTCTTCAACTATCCATACAATTGAAAATTTGATGATGAAATGCTCAAAGGCCACCCTGAGGCTGACATTCTTGTCACATCCTGTGGAGTACAAATACATACCAAAAATAGCAGACCCATTAAGAAAAATCTGCAATCAATATAACAACAGAACAATTCTCCAGAGCCATAGGACTCTATGAGGAATTCTAACATCTACAAAAGTCTAAACTTGAAAGGTTGAAAAGAAAAAAACTGCACCTATGAAATACTATGTGAATGTGGAAAAAGGTATATTGGTAAGACCAGTCATCCCATTGCAAAATGCTTGCAAGACTACAAATTGATGATTAGATGAGAGAAAAAATATGTGTCTAAGGTAGCATACCATGTATGTACTAATGAACATATGTTCAATTGGAAAAATACAAAAATATTGGATATAGAAGAAAAAATACAAAGAAGAAAATTTAAGGAAGCTGCTCACATGCCAATGGCAAATAATCCCATAAGTCAACAAATACATAATGCATAGAAACCACTAAGCAATTTTGCTCCTAGAAAAAGTGGAGAAATCAGGAGGAACTGTTACCTTTGGCAGGATGGCTCAGTTGGTTAAAGTATTACCTTAAAATTCAATACTCAAGAATCTAAGTGTCTAGGTTCAATTTCCATGATAGTACTGATACTGGTCAGGCAAGCAACATCTAAAGAATAGGAAAATAATATCTCAAAGCATTGTGCATATACTAACTTGCGTGCTATTACTAACAATTGAATGTATTTGGAATATTTAAAGAAAGTTAATTTTTTGTAGATATTTGATACGCATATTAGATTATGGAGAGAATCCTATATATAAACACAAATCAAACACCACCATTATAAAACTTCAGGAAAATAGCAAAGGGTATATTTAATTTTTTTTCTAAATGACATGGATCATCCTATAATTTAAAAATAATCTTTAGTAATAATAATTTTAAATAATACCCCCTAACATGTGCTGTTTAAGAATAATATTGGATTGTTGTCTAACACCTATTTAAGATTTGTTCAAAATTAAGGAATAATAATTATCTTCTTGGAAAGCTGTTTGGTGCCACTTGGGATTTTGATGCGAGTGTTTTATCAACATATTTTTTAATATTAGCACATTACACTGGTAAATATTGTGCTTTTGCTTGGAGAAAAAGTTCTCCATTTAATTTATGAGTTATCAAGTAAATATTACTATGAAACCTTTTATTTGTACACTTAACTCTATTCTTTTGCAGTTGCTTTCTGTTCTTTCACCTATTATTCCACTAGATATCATAAAAAAAAATTGTCTTACAGAAAATATATAAAAATGTTAAGAATATTAAAAATATCAATAATACAAAACATAGTTTTTACCACATAAGGCTTAACTCAAATCAAGAGACCTTTTGAATGTTGTACCAATAATCTACAAATGAAAAATTTTGTCATAAAAATGGAATTCTTATGACATTTCAAATAAATTTATATTTCCTTGTACAACAATAAAGCCAGCTGAATTGAATCTTCCTAAATACAAATGGAGTCTAATTAATAGATTCAGTACAACTTATGATCAATAAGATCATCTGTTTTACAAAAAGAATTTATCAGCCACTGATCTTTACAAATGTGGGAACATGGATACTATGAACCATATCATTATTAATAGTTACATTTATGGTTACAGTGGCAGAATTGAAATTTCAACAAAGCAACTAGTGAACTGATATCTTTGTTGGAATTTTTATAGATTTGTTTATGACATCTCATTCATAGTTAAACTCTTTAAATCCATATGCTAAATAAATAAATACAGACAAGATATAGAGAGTTAGCCTTATTTCAGAGTAATTTTAAATTTCTTTAAATGCACAATGATTATGTAAGTAATATTTACTAAGACTATAAACCTCAAGAGTGTGCACATGAAAATGTGAAGGTAGGGATCCCTACAGGTATTAACCACAAGCTTATGCTTTGGAAAATTTTACAAATACTAATGTGTAATAAGAATTATGGACTTAATCAGTGAAGTATTTAATAGCTCCACACTCTCAGATCTAATCACTTCAGCTTCACCTATTTATATAGAAAGTAGTTTGAAATAAAGAAGGGTTCCTCTCTTTTCTTCCAAAGCATAAGCTTGTGGTTAAGACCTGTAGAGGTACCTTTGCATGTTCATGTGCATGCACACTCTTGAGGTTTATAGCCTTAGTAAATCTTAGAAATTGTAAGATCATCAAGTGAACAAGGATTAGATGAATGCAGAGATTAATAAAAATATCTTAGTTATAAACTTGAAAGGCCATTCAAGAATAATTTTTTATTTGTTCACTTACAGATATAAGTTACTTTCAAGTGAAAGAAGATTGAAAAAATTATAAAAAAAACATTTTAATGTCAAATAAAATAAGACAAGAATTTATAAAGTTGAAAGAAAAAAATGTATTTGCATCATGGCATATATTTTGTTATAATGGTACCAGAACTATAATTAGAAATAAGGTGGATTTTTTTATAATAAAAAATATAACTTTATTTTAAATTCTTGGATTTGAACCTCACATCACTGTTTTCTTTGTATGTAATTTGAACCTCAGATCACAGTATCCATTGTACGTATATAAGACAAAGACAATGAAAAAAAATAACAGTCCTTATATTTGGAAACAAAAAAAAACTTGTGTAACATTGTGTCTGAAATATTGCATGATATGGAGTAGAAAAAGAGAGTAAGAAAGAAAAGACATGTGTCTGAACGAAGTAAATGGAAGATGTCAAGTAGTTCAAGCAATGTAGAAATAAAAAAAATATATGCTAAAGTACTTTAAAAAAAGGAATATTGTTGGATACTAGAGATTGAATATTTAATATAAAATATATTAGAAAAAATCTGAAAGATGACAAAAGAAAAAAATATATAAATGATTTTAAAAATAATCTAATTATAAAAATCTAAAGAGCAAATGGGGAGATTCAAAAATAATTGATAGGGAATTGGGTAGTATGCATTAAACAAAAGCCTAAAATATTAATTGATTCTGGGAAAGGGGAGGGATAAATGTAACAGTTGATAAGGAAAGAAAACCATTTTGAGGTTGAGATACACTTTGCTTCAAGATAGACTTGTATGAGGCATTCTTGAAACTTCATTAGAGTATGTGAAAAGATGATCAAAACATGCTTACCTGGTACAAATTGGCAGGGTGTATCAATTGGTACTTATCCAGAATTCAGGAAAAAGATAGAAACTCATCAGAAATATATATGCAAATATATGCATATATGTAAATTTGCAATGAGTAATGTATTATATTCAATTGTCTTTTTATATAATCTTTGAAAGAAATGAAATTATGACTTTTGATCTTTTGTTGCAGAGTATATATAAATCATCATTCTGTCACAAATATTTAAGTATACATATATTAATGATAATAATTTACGTTTGATATGCAAACGCCAAAAGCAAGAAGACTATTTTTTCTTCTTACATAAAAGAAATATTAAAATACAAACTCGTAATGATATTTACAATCTTTTTATAATTTTATTATTGTAAAATAAAAAATACACATGGGAACTCACCTTTTCTTTTTTTGTGTGTATTATATATATATAAAGAAACTAATTAAATCAAGTATATCAGAAATCAACTTAATTAAAACTTGTTTATTTATTTTGTTCCTACGATTTCTTTTTTTTTCTCTAAGAACTTTGTTAAGTAAAATTACTTTGATACAAACTACAGTACTTTTAAAATGTATTGAAATTATAATAATGGCGATGAGAATAATAAAAACCTTTTATCATTTTATTTTGTTCTGATTCATTTGTGTAAATGATAGTGATGGAATACTTTTTAATATCTTAATTTAAATTATCGATTAAATTTTATGGCGCAGTTCTAAAATTTAGGGAGAGGGGCATCGCTAGCAATCAATACTGACAATAATAATAAAGTGACAACCCATAATTGTAATATTACTCTGTTTTTGAAATATGTGCTTTTAGAAAAAGCGTTGTTAGCCGAGAGGTTAGCGCAGCTGCCTTGCAAGCAAGCAGTTGGTTGCAGACGGTTGTTGCGGGTTCGCCTTCCGCCGATGCTATGACATATGGAAAGTAAAAAAAAAAAGATCATAATTGGTGACTTGATTCCTGTAATAATAACTACATTGTGGTAAACAATTAAATTAGAACTTTTACATCAAAGTATGAGAATAATTGACTTAATCTTTATTTTATTGATGCTAAATCCCTGCTCAAAAATAAATGGTCCTATAATGTAGCAATAACAATTGATAATTATAAGGATAGTATGTACATGCTTGTCATTTCTTTAAACACAATTTAATATTATCAAAATTAAAGTTTCCATTGTAAATTTCAGTAGATTTTAATATAACTAATGCATATATATATATATGTTAAAACGAAGATTTGCACGGGTTAAATATATAAAATACATATTCTGCGGGTTCATCCGTGTTAAAAACTTTTAATATTAATATACTGACGTTTCGACTTGGTCACACAAGCCATCCACAGAGTTATAAAAGGTAGAAAGACGGTTGTAGAGGCGCTACAATCACTGATTTGAATAAAATGTTAAAATTCCACCAATAGCAAAAAATGTTAAATTTAGGAATGTTTTTTAAAAAAATCTTTTCAAGTAGGAGGAAGTTTACATGTATCATCTCGCTTATTGATACAATCTGGCATTTTAAGTATCTCAATGGCTTTTCTAATTTTTCATTGGTAGAGATTATCACATCTAGATATGATCCTGGTACTAGAAAAATCAATTTTATGACCTGAATCTATAGTATGGAGTGAGAGTGTTGATGATGATGAGTGTTGTTTAACTGCATTAGCATGCTCATCTCTCCTAACACTGATGCGACAATTACTCATACCTATGTAAGAAGCTTTACAATTTTTACATGAGATTTGATAGACACCATGAGATTCAAGAGGGATTGAATCCTTAGGCTTGGTTATATTGCTGATCTTTTGATGAGCAGAAAATGCTGTATCTATATTATAGCATTTTAATATACGTCTGATACTGTCTGTAGTTCCTTTTACATATGGAACACAAATCCTACTAGCTTTTTGTTTCCTAGTTTGTCTATTTTGGGCTTGAAATAAGGCTTTTTTTTTATAAATTTGTAATTATAACTATTTGCTAATAAAACACTATTAATATGATTTATTTCTTCTTTCAGATGTGTCTCATCTGAAAGGTTAATTGCTCTATTTAAAAGAGTTTTGGCTACAGAAACTATCTGAGTTGGGTGATGATGAGAATGGAAATGCAAATATCTGTCTGTGTGTGTATCCTTTCTGTAAATAGAAAAAGATAAATTATTTGGTGTTCTGGTGATTAGAACATCAAGAAAAGGGAGTTTTCCATCAGACTCTGTCTCCATTGTAAATTTAATATGAGGATGCATATTATTTAAATGTAAGAAAAAATCATCTAATTTATTTTTTCCATGTTGCCATATGACAAAAGTGTCATCTATGTATATGAACCAAATGAGAGGTATTAAAGATGATGATTCTAAAGCATGAGTTTCTATATATTCCATGGATAAATCAGCTATTACTCCTGAGATAGGTGAGCCCATAGGAGTACTAAAAACTTGTCTGTAATGCTGTCCATTGTATACAAAATATGTATTTAAGAGACAATGTTTAATTAAAGCAATAATATGGTCTGGTAAATTGCAACGTTGTAAAATCCAATACAATGAAATGTTAGATTCATCACCTAGGAGAAGATAGAATTGTTTACACTGCCTTGATAAGGACTCCTAAGAGTTGAAAGCCTTGGAAATAATATTTTTTTATTTTTTATATTAAACTCTGTATTAACAATTGACACGAATTGTTATTTATATTATTTTTATATTATATACAGAAGTATTATTTATTTACAATGGAACGTGATTGGAAGTTTAAAGAAGCAATATCTTTGCGAAGAAAGTGTATTGTAGCTAATGAACGTTTTATTTTCTTTAAGAGATGTTGTGAGTTTAATATTATTCCAAATTCTTCTAAAATTAAAATTAATTATAGTATACGTAATAGAATTAATGCCACGAATATAATACAAAGAACTTTAGTTCATTTTTTATTGAAGGATAGCAGAAAAGAACTTTTTTCGATAATAAAGAAAGAGAAAATACTACAACAGTTTTATTCATTACCGTTATATACAGAATTTTGGTTTAATAAATTTAAAAAAGATATGCAGTCTAAGTATTCAAATAAATTTGAGTTTTTATTATATAAGCAAAAGCATATTAAATTGCGAAATAATAATCAACAAGTAGTTAATTTATCTAAATATGAAATTTCGGATAACATAAGTGAAATTTTATCATTTGGGCCTAGATATGTATATAGTTTGTGGAAAAATGCAAAGGCTGAAGCAATTGCAGATGTGGAAGCAGCATACGACGGTATTATTACTAAAGAAAAAGTTATTAAAGTTATTTCTCCAAAAATTAATCCATTATCTAATAAATTGAATTATAGTAAACAGCAGACTTTGAAAGATGTTAAATTATTTTTAAATAATAACCAGCTGATTTGTTCTAAGGAAGATAAATCACATAGATTTGTATTAATGGATAAAGATACATACGAAATTAAACGTAAACAACAAATAGAGAAATTGAATTTTATTAGAATTAAAAATTATAATATAAAGGCTATGAAAGATAAGTTTGTTTCAAAGATTTTAAGAGCACGTGGTAAAATGTTTCTTACTAATAAAGAATATAGGGAAGTTTATCCATCAGCAACTTTTATTCTGCAAATGTTTGCGAATCTAAAAACACATAAGCTTAATGCTCCTTTAAGATTAATGATGGATTTTACAAGGGCATGTTATCAAAAGCTAGCAAAAATTTTAATTAAGTGGATTTTAGATTTTGTTGGGTTTGGAAAATATACATTCAAATCGTCATTTAATTGTGTTACTATACTTAATAAAACAGCTATAATTAAGAAGTACGAGTTTGTTTCATTGGATGTGGTGGAATTATATAGATCAGTGGATCGATCTGCATCTATTACAATTTTGAGAGATAAATTGTGTGCTAAAGAAATGCCACAGGATAAAATATCTTTCATTATAGATGTTTTAATTTGGATAAGCAATGATATTATTGCAGCACATGGTAGTAACTTATATAGAATGGAAAAAGATGGCCAATGGGTTTGGCTGTAAGTGGATTATTAAGTAATTTGTTTGTAGATAATATAGAACAGCGAATTGTGCATCCCATATTAGTAAGAAATGAGAATACATTATATTGTAGATATGTGGATGATGTTTTGATATATGGGCTACCAGACATTATAAAGCAAATTTTTGATAGTTTGCAAAACCAAGATGGTTTAGTTTGGATAATAGAAAGAGAAGACAATTCTAGTATTAAATACCTAGATTTGCAAATATCAAGGTTAGATGGTAAATTAGTATATAAAATGGTTGTAAAACACATAGATAATAGAGGTTACATTCATCCAACATCTAATGTTCCTTTAGTACACAAATTAGCTGGTTTTAGAGCTTTTTTAACACATAATCAACGACTGTGTTCAAATGAAATGTTTATGAAAGATAATATAAAATGTTATATGCAAGATTTAATACAAGTGGGTTATAATAAACAAATGCTATCATCTACTGTATTGAAGCATTATAAACAATGTCATAATAGTGACCATATAAATATGAATAATAAACCATGGATGTCATTAGCTTTTATTCCCAATATTAATAAAAATATAATAAAAGTTTTAAGTCAAGATTTTCAATTAGCATGGATAACTCCACCTAACCTTAATAGGTTAATAAATAATTCTAAGGAAATAATAAATAAGGAGGATAAAAGCAGTGTTGTATACTCTATTAGATGCCCACAAATAAATTGTAGTGCAATATATGTTGGAGAAACCAAAACAAATATTGAATATCGCCTTCAACAACATAAATATACTTATAATAGAGCAAGAGAAGATGATACAGTTTATTTAGCTTTTTATGTTCACCAAAATAATACAGGCCATATATGTAGTCCAAAGAATTTTACAATATTAATGAATGAAACACATGATAAAAAACGCAAGATTAAATAATCATATATTATACAAAATTCATCATTGTGCTATGAATTCAAAATTAACCAGCTTTCTGATTAGTTGTTCCTGGCCAATACAATGAAATGTTAGATTCATCACCTAGAAGAAAATAGAATTGTTTACACTGCCTTGATAAGGACTCGTAAGAGTTGAAAGCGCTTGGAAATAATATTTGTTTTTTATTTATTTATATTAAATTCTGTATTAACAATTGACACGAATTGTTATTTATATTATTTTTATATTATATACAGAAGTATTATTTATTTATTTAGTGTTTTATTAGCAAATAGTTATAATTACAAATTTATAAAAAAGCCTTATTTCAAGCCCAAAATAGACAAACTAGGAAACAAAAAGCTATTGGGATTTGTGTTCCATATGTAAAAGGAACTACAGACAGTATTGGACGTATATTGAAATGCTATAATATAGATACAGCATTTTCTGCTCATCAAAAGATCAGCAATATAATAACCAAGCCTAAGGATTCAATCCCTCTTGAATCTCATGGTGTCTATCAAATCTCATGTAAAAATTGTAAAGCTTCTTACATAGGTATGAGTAATCGTTGCATCAGTGTTAGGAGAGATGAGCATGCTAATGCAGTTAAACAATACTCATCATCATCAGCACTCTCACTCCATACTATAGATTCAGGTCATAAAATTGATTTTTCTAGTACCAGGATCATATCCAGATGTAATAATCTCTACCAATGCAAAATTAGAGAAGCCATTGAGATACTTAAAAGGCCAGATTGTATCAATAAGCGAGATGATACATGTAAACTTCCTCCTATTTGGAAAGATTTTTTCAAAAAACATTCCTAAATTTAACATTTTTTGCTATTGGTGGAATTTTAACATTTTATTCAAATCAGTGATTGTAGCGCCTCTACAACCGTCTTTCTACCTTTTATAACTCTGTGGATGGCTTGTGTGACCAAGTCGAAACGTCAGTATATTAATATTAAAAGTTTTTAACATGGATGAACCTTCAAAATATGTATTTTATATATATATATATTAAATGTTAGAAACATTTTTTTAATAATTTGACAATTTCAAAACACTAAAAATAATTGAAACATTGAGAGAAAAAAGATTGTAAAACTAATGCCCCACCTTTGCCTCATATAAATTTGTATTTCAAATGCCATTTTATTTAAGAAAAATTACAAAGCAATACAGAGGATATACTTGGTTATATTGTAAATGAATGTTAATTACATTGATAAATTATTATTAATTATATTTGTCTTTTAGCCAAAAAAAATATCTCATTATAAGTTGTAATACTGCGATATTAGAGACCAAATATCTGCAAATGTGCATGATATAGTAATTCTAGTCCCTTATTCTTATTTTATCAAGTATGTTTCTAAATATTTTGGATGTATTCTAGCATTGTAATTATAATTATAAATGAACCTTATATATCACAATGCATGTAGTCTAAAAGTAGTACAGTGGATCTTGGCGTAACATCTCTTTGAAAAATATTCTATTATGATTGTATTAATGGTAGATTTTTTTTGTATAATTTAGTTGATGTAAGCTTTGGTAGAGTTTAGAGTGATACATTCAAATAGAAAGTGCTTCTGGCTCTCTTCTGTGTCATAATCCACATATGATATCAATGAAATGGTTTTTTTGATATTGGAAGAACTTCAAAGGTGGAACTAACCATATGTTTGATTTAAGGACAAAATCAAATATTTAAGTTCAACTAATCAATTCTAGAAGCTTAGTAAAAGTTGTTTGTTTTTTAGACACAGAATTAGTGAGATTTTATCTTTTCCCATATTTCGATATAATTTTACAATGTTTTTTTCTAATATGGCATTTGTCTTATGTAAATTTACTGAATTGATATTATCATAATTAGTCTTAGGATGGTTGCCCAATGTTTACTGTAAGGAAGTAGTTTGACTTGTGATAATGAACCTTGATTGAAAAAACATGGGTGGCATCAGGTTGAATGTTTTTTGAAATCTAAATGTATGTATTGAATACAATCTTAGCCCATTGAGATGGTTATATACTTAAAATCCTTTAAGTGAATTCACAATTAGATTTTTTTTTTCCCATAGAAATAAATAAATAAATAATAAGTAGACTATTGCACTAAAAGATTTTGTAAAGAATTTTTTAAGTGTGTAAAAAGCGATTTTATCATAATTAGTATATTAGTAAGTGCTATTTTTGAACATAGTACTGAAACAATCTTTATTGTGCTAAATTTGAAACACGTGAATAATATTTAAATAATAAATAACTTCTTAATTGTAAATCATGAGTATGTAAAGTTTACAAGATTTGTTTCAGAAAAAAAATCATTTCCTACATCTATCAATCTCCTACATATAAGCCTCATATCAGAATAATATAAAATAGTTCTTTATATAAAGATAATTTTATTACATTTTATTTAAAAGTCAGAAAGATATAATGCATGATAACTGTAATGTGATATGTAATCAAAGAATATTCATATAATTATATTCTAGCTAGATAAAAAATATAATCAAGATCATTTTAAAAGTAAATCTACATTGAATAATCTTTTTAAAAATGTTATTTTAATAAAGATAAGAGATTAAACCCATAATTATTAATGTGCTGTTTTGTTTTTACATAAATATAATATATTCATTATAGTATTAACATACTTTCTCCCAAGACCATATGTTATACATGCATTTCATAAACAATCAGAATAACTCAGAGTAAAAGGCAACTCATTGATAATTTCATGTAATCAATTTTCACTCACACATGAACAATCTCAAGATGCCATTTTAAAAAATTATCACATGATCATAAATCACAATGCCATTTTAAAAAATTATAATGTGATCATAAATGATGCCATTTTAAAAATTTATCATGTGATCATAAATCACGATGCTGATCACTAATAATCCTGAATAATTATTATTTGAATTTATTGTGATTTTTTTAAATAAAGTATGATCTTAAATGTTCAAAGAATCTATAGTCACCAAAGAACTGAATTATCAAAGCATAAAACAATATATATATATATATATATATATATATATGCGTATATGGAATTACGGGTGATATTAAAAAGAATTTAAATGTATCACTAATGTAAAAAAAAATCTATACATTATTTTAAGAAAGGTGAAGTCATTTTATTTGTCAAATTTTGATACAGATAAATTGCCATACAATACAGAAAAAATCACATAAAATCAACATATCAATGTAGGATAGTTGATTAATAAGTTGTTTCCTGTATATAATAGTTTTAACTACACACATATATCAAAATAACCATGTTAGGTTTTGATTTATATGAGTGGATTTATAAAAACAAAAAAGTTGAATAAATCTTATAAAATTCAATATATTAAAAGATACAAAAATCTATAAAGAAATAGTAGCTATTGGCAATTTATTTTTTTAGTATATTAAATTTTATAAAATTTATTCTAGTTTTTGTTGTTAATATATACATTGTATGCAAAATATAATAAATTCAATATATTTTGTTTAGTTTTTTTTAAGTGTAAACATTAAATTTTACTTAATTAATTAGTATTATTATTAATGAAACAATACAAAATAATATAATATTGTTTTGAACATTCTAAATTTATACAGTAATTTTAAAATATCGTATTTGTGGCTTTAATTTGGCGTAGAATTTTTCTTCTTCTTTTGACTCACCAAAAGGCTTTTTTCCCCAATGGTATAAGAGTTGTCATATTGCAACTATCTCTAAAATACAGGTAGGTTTGTTCCATCATATAAATCCCACTAACAGTCCTTGTTTGTCTTCAGATGGCTGTTGAAACTCTGATTAAAGGAGGGTGACCCAAGGCTCATTTGATATAGTTTCTAGACCATGTATGAGTTTGTCCAATAAATATTCTCTTCTTTATTGTTGGATACTTGTTGAGTGTTGATTCTAAATAGTAATTTTATAGATTTTTTTCATTAGTGCCAATAGGCCTGTTGGTGATGGTATGGCTCTAATAATATGGTAAATCATGTTTGATAATATGCTTACATATGCTATCCAGGCTTGCACTGGATCCCTATCAATCTCACTCCATTTATTTAAATATATATAATTTTCTGCAAACAAAAATTCAGGTATTCCATATGGTAGTAATATTCTAATAGTATGTCTAGTATATATTACATATTTATTATTGAAATCCCTGATCAATTTTAATGATAAGTGCAGCATGGTTTGAAGAGGGTGCATTTTCTATTTCACGATTAATAAGGTGATGAATTGATGGAGAATAAAACATGAGATCAGTTAGTGAAGAATGCCTTTCATTGTTAAAGGAAATGGTACCATTTGGCAATAAAACCTTCCCAACTCATCAGAGGTGAAAAAAGATGTAATCACTTTTTTACACATTTTCCATATGACAAATTACAATCACCCATAAGTATGCATGGGTAGAGGGAGGAACCAAGCATGGAATTTAATATGAAGATCAGTCTGTTCATTATTGTAGGCCCAGAAGGAAAATATATAAAAATTACATCTAGCATCATTGCTTTATGTCACAATGAAATAATAGTAAATAGTTCATCAATATATAAAATTTTACAAGAGCTAAAAGGGCTAAGTTTATCTATAATAATCCCCATACCTGCAGAGGGGTGGGGGTGTAAGATTTAGAACCAAAACATTTATTTACAAAGTAAATGGAAGAGTTAATATGTGAACCATTATATATTTTGGTTTCAAATAGACTTGCTAGATGCAGAATGTTTAAGGATATGGTATTTTACTTCATTAATGTCTATTATCAAACCCCCTACTTCTTAAACCAAAAACACTAAAAATTACAACTGATTAGAGATAAACAGTAGTAGGATGAAAATAAAAAAAACTAATTACTCAGCAACAATTACATTACAATTATTTTTTAATTATCGAACTGTTTTTGATTGACTTACACTCTCAGTTAAGTTATTAGTTATTGTAAAGGGAGAATCTATTATTTTATTTATGATCATCATCATTAATCATGATTCTATTTTAATATGGTAATATTCTTTCATATTCATAAATAAAGAGTAACACATTTCATATATATATAGATCAACAAATCTCTTAAAGTTTAAGTTTACAATTTAAGTTTCTAACATTTAACAAAAACGGTTAAAGATTCATTCAGCAAAATGTAGCTCATGTGAAATTTCAAGTAATTAATCATCTAAAAAGTCAAAGTCCCACATGACTCAATTTTTAAGCTTGTAAATACTGATATTTTTAGTTATAGTGTCTGAAACTACTCTAGCATCTCTCTGAGGAGTGCCAAAGCATGAAACCATTGGTCTGAGGCTAAGGAGTGGTTTTCAAGATAGAGATTTTTAAATGCTTTGTTTAGCTGGCATTTATCAATGAAGCTCGTTAGAGTAAATTAGCAGAGCTCTTTAATTAATCATCTAATCTTATATTCTCATTAAAATGATGAAATATTTATTAATACAAACTTTTTTCTTTATTAGCACATAATCATTTATTTATTAATATTCATGTTTTTTGTATGCTTTTACGTTCAAAAATTTGAGAAAGGCAGAAAAATATATTTTCAATTTTGAGCAATATGTAGTGCACTATGTTTCATTTCCATGTGAGATCTAATGTATTGGGTGAGTAACAGTCCAAGGTCAGTTAATTGCACCCCCCCCGTTCTGTTTTAGTGCTTGAATTTCTCGTCGATTTCTAATCATAAATATATTCTATTATTTATTTCACAATTGAATTTATCATTAAATTACTTAATAAAAAAACTAATCGAGTTTTTAGAAAAAAACAGTAGATCTTAGAAGGACATTGAAGAGATACTAGATGTTTATGATTAACTTGAAAAATTGATCCTCTGAAAGTTGTAAATCTTTTTCTACATTACTAATATCATTCTCACAAATTCATTACTGTTTTCTTTTTCTATTTCAATTTTTTTTAATATAAAAATTCATATTTATTATTAAGATTATCTTTATAAAGCCTTACGTACTTTTTATTTTTTCATTAAATAAAATTTATTTTTTATTAAAATGAGCTTGTCTTTTTTTTATTGTCATTTATCACAAATTGATTTTTAAATTCCTGTGGATCATAATTTCCTTTGCAATAATAGTCAAAAATTAATTTTAGTTATTTGATATACAGAGATAATTTGAATTTATTTTTTTTCTTTCTCTCGTTCAATACTTTTAGTTTTTATTTTTTTTTTGAAATGATTAAAAATGATTTTTTAAAAAATTGATGGGATTTATTTATTTAAAAAAACAAAACAAAAAAAAAAGAATATTTTTGGGCCATTTGCTTAGTGTTAAGTAAAAATGATACGAATAGATAGATATATTTGAACTTTATAAAACACTTACATGTTATATTATTTGATAGTGCTATAAAATTTGATACCAGAAGTAACAAATTTAACAGCATTATAGTAGTAACCTTTTGCTCTTGAGTCTAACACAGATCTAGCTATGTATCGTATAAATTTTGTGTCTTTTAATTTTCATTTTTATCAGTTTAAACATATGTAAAATTATCAATTCATAGTGAATTAAATTTAGATAAGTGTATATTTGTGAAGAAAACTTAAAACTTGGTAGTTTACTCGTAGTCAAGATAAACAACAATCCTATGCTTATTGGAAATGAATATCTAGTTCATATTACTGTGATAATAAATGGATTTAAAAAATCGTCATAAAAACTATTTACAATTGGCAATTAAATGGTCTTAATAAGTAAAGTGTATTCTTTTAAACATTCTAAACACTTGGGAAGAAATTTTTAAATTTTGATTTGGCCATTTGTAGCTCTAATTTTTGTTAATATATATATATATATTGATAATTAATATTCATTAAGGCTGTAGCCTCAAGCACATGCGTATAAACTGCGATAGTAGAGACCTCTACATGTCTTAAGCCACAAGCTTACTCTTATACGCATGTGCTTGAGGCTACAGCCTTAATGAATATTACTTACGTAATCAATGTGCGTTTAAATAAATTAATATTGATAATTGTAATTAAATAAAGTCATTAATAAATTTAGAAATAACGACAATTGATTTTTTTGCAATTTTAATATTAAACTATTATTTGTTACAGCATCCATATTCAGACGTTTTAAAAACATGGATACACATAGATAGATAGAAAAATAGACATATAACTATATGGAATAAATTAGACTCTTAAATAGATATATATGAAGAGAGATAAATAGATAATTGTACAACAATACACAGAGTTAGTAAGTGTTTGTGTTAAAATTGCATCAGGTAAATAAGAAATAAATAGAAATGTAGTTAGGTATAAAAGGTACATATACAGAATGAGGGGACAGTGGAAGTAAATATGTAAGTAGATATGGCATTTAATATATATTATAAACAAGGGTTTAATCCAATAAAATATTTAATACTAATTATTAATTATAACTAAATAAATTTGTTTTATCTTAATATTATTTATAATATTACTAACTGTTATAACAAATTAATGTTCAAAACTCTGTTGTAATGTGTCTATACCTTTTATAATTATTAAAAGTTCCAACAATATACCCAAATAAACTAAAAATAATTTGAATTGCATTGTCAACAACTTTACACATTAAATAATAACACAAAATATTAAAATATAAATAAATTATAATAGTGTTAACAATGTAGTCATGGAAGATGCAAGCATTTTATTGCCATATTGCATTGAAATATTAAAAATGTGCTAAAGGCTATATTCACAAATGAGGAATGGCATAATGATATTGGCCATTGATTTAGATCAGCTTGAAGATAGAGTTAAATACAAGTGAAAAAAAAACAAAATCTAGTCTAGAGATTATTTGTATTCTTAAGATAAAAGTTAACCTTAATTCAGGTTTTAGAGTTCACCTGGGTCTCATTTTACGTGATAGATAGATTCCTCAGAAAACACGCAAAAATAGACGTAACTTACATTGAAAAAGGGGGGAAGCAGTCTGTGATTTTTCAAAATTTACACAAAAGCAAAGCACCAATGTAAAATTACTTTAAAATTCGCGCAAAAAAAAAAAATAAGGAAATAAAATATGACTAATAAAAAATTTCAAATTTGAAAAAAATTGATACAAGACAAACTTTTTTTAACTATAATATTTAATTTTATTCAAAATAATATATTTTTATGCATAATTTACAGTACAGTAATTTACATTTTTTATACACGTTTTAATTATTATAGCTATTTGCCGAAAAACATGTTCGTTTGCAAACAACTAGCGCCAACTTCACACTCATGTTGCGTCAATGGTTTTCTGGTGACAATGTAATTAGTAATTAATCTTTGAGACGATGATTTTATTAATTATGAAACTAAAAACTACAATTTAAATTTTTATTTTTGTCTTTAATTTTCAATTCCGTTTAAAAATCAAATTTCACATGACATTAATTTCAAGTCACCATAAGTAATTTCTAAATTGTTAATTACAATTAAAAATCAGATTTAAATTTTTAATTGTCAAATTTAATTGTTCCCACTGCTATTACTCACCTTTTAAAATAACTTGTGGACACTAAATGATTAATAATTTATTACGTTCTTTTTTAAAAAGCAAAAACAGAATGTGATTTAAAACGCAAAATTAACATGCACAATGTTTGAACAAATTTACATTATAATCTTGTAAAATTTAATGTGTGTATACATAAAATGTGGAAATCATGATTTTAATTTAATTATTGCATAAAATCTTATTATTATAAAGCACTGAAAATATTTAAATTACTAAGATGAAAGTTGAATTCCAATAATGTGCTATTACTTTCAATATAACGTAAGTGAACAAAATTTATTATTTAAAGTAATAGCGCATTTTCGGAGTTCGACTTCCGATCAAACATGGATCATGTAACTTCAAAATCATGTTAAATAAGTCCGCATAAAAAGAGACCCAGGTGTAGTTTAAATAAATAAGTTATATACATTATCATAAACATTTAAAATTAACATATTTTCATAAAATTTGCTATAATTGTTCTGAGAGTGTTAGAGTTTTGCAGAATAGTAGTGATGTAAACTATGGAAAAATATTTATATCATGGAAATCGGAGATTCTTAACTGCAATACATGCTACATACTTTTAAAAATAAAATGATGAAAATACATTTTACAAAAAAAGTATATTAATGGCTTTAAAAATATTTGATTCTATATTTAGGCATATAAAAAATCTTTTTAATCATATATATATATATATATATATATATATATATATATATTATTAAAGATTTTTTATACCCTACAAATGCATTATATATATATATATATATATATAATGCATTTGTAGGGTTCATTATTATACATAAGTCTGGATATAGTATTTTTAATGATTATTCTACTCTGAAGAGATAGATGTCTCATTTCATTACTGTGTGTATATTCTTAAGCAAAACAAAACATATTGCAAAATTTGTATATTGTAACAAAGCATCAGTACAAATGTAATGAATTTTTAAGCATAATACGTTATATGCAAAAATTCCTAGCTATAATGATTTATAATCTTCAGTAAAAACTATCATTTATTTATGAAGAGCTTATTATTTTTATTTTGTCTTTATATTTACATTTCTCTTCATATGTCCATCTCTTACACACTTTGTATAATTCTTTCTTTCTTTTACTTTTTTTTTTTTAAAGAAAAAGTAAACAAATTTTGGACATTAGTTAAAAATGTAATCGATGATAAGAAGCTCTAAAGAATGTTTCTGAATATCTGCCCTATTTTTAGGCATTCATTGAATATTTTTAATTATGCAACAGAGTGAAGTTTGAATTCAGACAATTTAATTTTATTAGCTAATAAATGTAAAAATAGTTTAAAACTGGCTGTATTTAACTACAACATCTTAGATAATTCAAATTTAAGTTCATATAGTAATTTTAATACAATTTCTCATATCTAGTTTGATATAAAATAATATCAACTGGTGATGAAATCATTTTAATTATATGAAAAATGCATGTAATAATTAAAAAATTGCAATTAAAATTCCACATTATATTAAATTGCAAATTAATCATGTGGTTATCATTGTGGAAACTATTGTGTGGAAATTGTTTAAGCATTTTTTTTTTTTTTCGTTTTTCATTTCAGCATAAAATAAATGTATAAAGAAACTTCCAATGGACTATTGTAGTATTTTGTTAATAAAGAAACTTCATTAAATGAGTATTAACTGGATAGTTTAATCATTAAATTACATGCAGTAGTTCTCAGTTTCTATGACCACATATAGTTAATTTTATTATAAAATTTATAAGAATAGTTGCTTGGGGGATGTTGTTAGTCTCAGTAATTCCAATTGAATAAACTGAATTATTTCATTTCTGTTACTCAGTTGTGAGTCCCTTTAGCTTTATGTCTACCTGTCTTACTACTGTGTTAATTTGACAGAGCAATCATAACTCATACAAAGGATTTTTGTAAAACTATATGTAAAATTACATAACAACAATTTAGTGGTTAACTCTTTGAATGATCATTAATTAAGTTCACCTTGGGCAGAAGACATGAGTGCATATTTCTAAATAAAATCTATTTTTCAATGCACTGAGTTTTCAAGAATGAATGGATAGAAAAATATCATGAATAAAATAAATAAATTACAGTAAGTCCTGATTGTTTTTTTTTAAGTGTCATAGCATCGGCCGGGACGCAAACCCGCAACCCGGACAACTGCCTGCAAATGCAAGACAGTCGCGCTGACCTCTCGACGACCAATGCAAGACAATTCAATTCGAAATATATAAACTTGAGGAAAGGGATTTTTAAATAATTTATATTAAAATAATTCATTTTCACATCAATATTTATGCAGCAACTTAAAATATTAATCCTACAATTTGAAAATATTGATTTTTATACAAATGCATTATGTAAAATAAACTTAAAATAAAATTATGTACTCATTTTTATTTTCAGTGTATTTAATCATTGTTCTGCATCTAAAATATCCACTTTAGTTTTAAACTTGAACAAAAAAAAAAAAAACATTTTAAGTACTGACTTCTATGATAAAAAAGAAAAATAATAATACGTTACATAGTTAACGTTTAATATCTCCCAAAATAGTGATATTTTAAATCTAGATTCTGTTTCAATTATTAACACTACATTTCATACATTATATTCAATGTTCTATCTTTTTAATTGTTAGTATTTATATTTTAACTCTTCCCTCACCAATATTTACTTTTATTCTGTACTCTCTGCAAATAATTATTATAATATAAATTTTATTTGAAGGTAAATAATTTAATATTTATTTATTTATTTTTTCCTCATAATAGTATTATTCTTTTTTTTAACCTTAATATTAGTACATCTATCTATCTATCTATCTATCTATCTATCTATCTATCTATCTATCTATCTATCTATCTATCTATCTATCTATCTATCTATCTATCTATCTATCTATCTATCCATCTATCCATCCATCTATCTATCTATCCATCTATCTATCTATCCATCTATCTATCTATCTATCTATCTATCTATCTATCTATCTATCTATCTATCTATCTATCTATCTATCTATCTATCTATCTATCTATCTATCTATCTATCTATCTATCTATCTATCTATCTATCTATCTATCTATCTATCTATCTATCTATCTATCTATCTATCTATCTATCTATCTATCTATCTATCTATCTATCTATCTATCTATCTATCTATCTATCTATCTATCTATCTATCTATCTATCTATCTATCTATCTATCTATCTATCTATCTATCTATCTATCTATCTATCTATCTATCTATCTATCTATCTATCTATCTATCTATCTATCTGTAATACAAGATTAATCCTCAAACTATTGGTTTATAAGAAAATAAAATATTTTTTGAATCGGTATTTACAATGTATAAATTGAGAAAAAATTCACACTTGTTAATTAAATAATATAAAACAATTTAAAATAGCTGTAAAAAGTAATGTGATTGATTTAAAATTCATGTCTTCTTTCCAAAGAGTTATAGATAAATTTCTGTATATTAAAATAAGGCAGGGGTCTCCAACCTTGTTGCACTTAAGAGCACATTCTATAATACCGGTCAGGTGGCGGGCACGATTTATTTTTTCAATGTAAATTTATACTTGGATATTATTAATAATACACATAATGTACAAAAAGTATTTATTTCAAAAATAAAATTTTAATATATATATAATTAACATTTATATTTTTACGCTGTAAAAGTATAGTATGCCCTACAATTTGATTACAATATAATACAATAATTTATAAGAAATTTTAAAAATTAAATTTATTTGTATCAGATAAATACTTTTTTATCATGTTTGGATAGCGGCAGACATACGTAAAATGGTCTGCGGGTGCCGTGGTGCCGGAGGGCATAGGATTGGGGATCTCTGAAATAAGGTAAAGAGAAAAGGCAGTTTGATCTTATCTTTTAAAGTATATTGCTTTATGCTTTGGCTTGGTAATATTTCATTTACTTAATGAACCAGTAGTGTAAAAGTCAGTCAGTGAAGTATTCGTTTTACTTATCACCAATATATATATATATATATATATATATATATATATATATATATATATATATATATATATATATATATATATATATATATATATATATATATATATATATATATAATTAGTTTCCAACCAGTAACCACCTAAACATTCACAGTAAATATAGCAACCAATATTTCTAACGCTGTCAAGGCAACCTTCACACCTTTTAATAGCAAGAATGGAAAATATATATATATATATATATATATATATATATATATATATATATATATATATATATATATATATATATATATATATAAAGATTTGAAAATAGAATTTCAAGTTCCCTTAAGTTATCAATTCTATATTAAATAACTGATAGATATGACCACATAATGTGAAAGAAGTAAATGATCACCAATAAATGTATTTTATGATAAACCACCAGAAGTCATCAGTTAGGTCAGCATGAAATGTGTACATTGGAGATCATTTATCTTTTTTATATGTATGTGGTCATATGTATCAATTATGTAAGATGGAATGAACTGCTGAAGAGAGCTTAAAATTCTATAACCAAATCCCCTTTAATTACATCTAAGGTTCAGTATATTTCAATATACTTGTATTTAAACATTATATATATATATATATATATATATATATATATATATATATATATATATATATATATATATATATATATATATATATATATATATATATATATATGAAAAAGAAAAACAAGTTTTATATACATTAAAACCTGCTATCGCTTGTATTAATGATCAATAGATGAAGCTTTACCAAGACCTCCAAACAAGCGTATTCTGTTTACATAAACGTCAGAGTCAATATTCACTGTCTCTTTCATTTTGCTCCACCCTCAGATCAGCTGATTTCAAACTGATTTGCTCTCATCAGTGAAGGGATAGGAGTTATAAAACTAGACCTAAAAACTGACTCCAAGCGTTTATGCAAAACCTTTCTATCAGTTTGCAAGCATGAATTTTTTTAGACACATTAATGTCTTCAAACTCAGCCTATCAAACTGATAGAAACGTTTTGCATAAACGCTTGGAGTCAGTTTTTAGGTCTAGTTTTATAACTCCTATCCCTTCACTGATGAGAGCAAATCAGCTTGAAATCAGCTTATCTGAGGGTAGAGCCAATGAAAGAGACAATGAATTCTGACTCTGATATTTATGTAAACAAAAATATGCTTGTTTGGAGGTCTTGGTAAAGCTCCATCTTCATAAATACAAGCGATAGCAAGTTTACGTATATATAACTTGTTTTTGTTTTTTCATATATATATATAGTGCCCTTTTTTAGATCAGAATAAATTTATTTTATCAATTTCCTAAAATAATTTTAAATTTAAGAAGTATTCTATTGGTATGATGATTACGTTATGCTGACAATCTTTTTAAAAGCTTAATTAAAGTAAGATGAAAATATTTAATGCCTAAAATTGTGCTAAATGTATTTAAAACAGTTAAATAAAGCTAAATGTTATAGTTGTATATGGTTGGAAAAACTGGCCATAATAAAATAGTGTAGTAATAAGTCTTTAAATAAAATATGCATAAATACTTGGTTTATATTATTTCATTAATCGCCATTGGCCAGTTTAAGTACACATAATCTGATTTATATTTATATGTAACAACAGGTATATCATATGTAATTTGGTTTATAACTTGAGAAATGACAATTTTATTTATTACTTTATTTCATTGCAGATATTCATATGCCAATAATTAATAAATACACTATAACACAGTTAATTTAATGCTATGAGAATAAATATCTTTGTGAGATATCAATCTAATCCATAAAAAAGTAGCACTTGGCCATTTTTTTAGAATCATTAAGTATTATGAAAATACACTTTACAGTTATAAGTGGACTACTATCAGTTTATACTTTGTGAAAAAAGTGTAGGATAGTTTGTTAACATATATATGACTTTTGCAAAAAGAAGCATATAAAAATATTAATAAATATAATAAAGAAATCAGCTTAATAGAATCATAACATTCTGGCTTATGGATATTCATAGGTTTTATCTAGAACTATAAAAAAAGGGGGGTGTGCATGATGGCATACTTATGTGATCCAGTAATGAATCCTTGCAGATGCTTTCAAGAATTCATTGAAGAAATAGACTGATATATGTCTGCAAACTTTGGAAGAATTGGTTCATGAAATGAAGAATGGTCTGCTGTGAGTTTAGTGGGCTGGGATTTTCCCAGAACGATCCCATATTGAGCTAACTCAAGTGACCAAATAAATCCCCAGTGGGTTAAGATCCTGGTTTTTGGACTTGGGGATACAAAAGAGGGTTCGTCCGATGCCCAGGTAGAGGAAGCCAATATTATATATATATATAAACGAGGGGCGTATGCACATGTGGAACAGCATATATAAAACTTCAAAAGATGACTTAATTAATTACTACATATACATTAAAGAATATCCTGCTAATGGTAGCTTTAAAACAAACAGAGGGCGCCCGGCAACGCAGGGCGGCAGAAGGGGCGCCATCACTGAGAGATTAGCCTGAAAAGAGCCTCCCTAGAAATTAAAACTCTACTAACAAAATACTCACATTTGAAGAATATTATTCTCAAATGTTTATTTACAAAATTATTGAGAGTAGATTATTGAAAATATATGAAGTCATATTATATCTTATTAAATGACACACACAAGAGCCTGCACACAAGCTCTGCTTAATATTAAAAATATAAAACAATCAAATCTATTATTTATCATGAACAATAAACTAAACATAAAGTTTATTATATTACAAATTTCATATTGTAATGTTTATATATATATAGTACGCTTATAGTAAACTATAAGTAACTTTCTGCTAGCAAATATATAAATAAAAACATAAAAGTATTATAAATTAAAATTATGTATTTATATGTATATATATATATATATATATTAGATCATGTACATAATTTTGAATTGTAAGAAACGATTATAATATTGCAATAAATTTTCAATTTTTATTTAAATAATAATTTGATATAAATATTCGAACGTGTATGTAATATATATTATAGGTATATTCCAGTAAACTTAATATATTTTCAGTTTACTTTTTATTTTATATATTTTAATGTTGTCAAAGTCTATTTTTTCTGCTCTAATTAGGTTTGAAATTAATTACATATTTGTTTTTTTATCATTTTAAAATTAGTAAGAAGTAAAAATAATTATACAGGAAATTCTATTAAAAAACAGGCTCATTGTAATAGAAAAATATATGATAAAAAAAATTTAATGTAAAACAAAAGTTCAATCACGTAAAAGCGACACTTAGTTATTTTAAAACCTGACCATTTTTAATGTCAATGGCTAATATTTCCAATTTATTAGTCCTTTTTAGGTAAAAAGTTAAAAACTTCTTCCCTGCGTATAGAGTTTTGTATTTTGGGAAGAAGTAATTTGTGTTGGACATCTAAATTAGCGATATATAATCTTAAGTACTAAGATACATGATGTAAATATATAAATTAGAGTCCGTATTTATTTATTTATTACATTTGAAAATTATTTTAAAGTGGCGTTCATGAGTAAAAGTAATATGGAATAAAAACTAAAAAAACTATGGCAAAATGAAAAAGCTAAAAATAGCAAATAAAAAAAAGTGGATCACTTAATAAATATCTTAAAATATCAACTGTTCTGAAATAGCTTATACTCAACAAAAAGAAGCAATCTTAGTTCACAGGAATGTTGAAAATATTGAAAAGATTTTAGTAAGAAAAGTTAGTAAAAAATATGCAATATCTATAAATTGAAAATTTAGAGTCCAGTGAATATAAAATGATAAAAATTATTTTAGTAGAATGTAAAAGAAAGATATTGAACGATGTACATGCCGTAAATTTTCTGATGTATATTATAATAGAAAAATGAAAAGAGAAGTAGTTTTTCGAAATGGCTTATTTATTACGAAATTTTGAACTCTTGTTTTGCTTTTGTTGAAAGTTTTTTGGATCTACTGAATCTAGCCTCATAGAAGGATACAATAATTGGAGAAATTTAAGTACAACTTTACACAGACATGAAACTAGTATGGCTCACATGAAAAGTTTATTGAATTGGAATGAACTTGAGAAAAGATTAAAAAACAAAATTACTATTGATTGTCAATCTCAAAATTTATATGAAATGGAAAAGAAACATTGGAGGAGTGTTTTGGAACGGCTGATTGAAATTATCAAATTCCTTGGTAGTCAAAATTTAGCATTTCGCGGATCATCTGATAAATTATACGAAAAAAATAACGGAAATTTTTTAAAATTAATTGAATTATTTGCGAAGTTTGATCCCGTTATGGAAAATCATGTTGAGAGGGCCCTAGATCAAAACAATAGAGTACATTATTTGAGCAAAGATAGCCAAAATGAATTATTGGAAATTTTAAGTACAGCAATTAGGGAAACAATTTTATTATCGATAAAGAAATCCAAATATTATTCTATTATTTTAGATTGTACACCAGATGCAAGTAAAACTGAACAAATGACCATAATTATTGCTTCGTTTTTTGTAATAATGGAACGGTTAAAATTAGAGAAAACTTTTTAGGTTTCATAGATATAACAGATTCCACTGGACGAGGTTTATGTACAACAATAATTGAACTTCTGGATCTTGGAAGATTCCCATTGAAGACATGCGTGGTCAAGGGTATGATAATGGGGCCAACATGAAAGGCAAAAAGGCTGGACTTCAAAATTTGATTTTAACCAAAAACCCTCGTGCATTTTACGTACCATGTGCTGCTCATTCTTTAAACTTAATCATAAACGATGCCGCCAAAGTCAATGTAGATACAATTGGTTTTTTTTGCAATTGTTCAAAAAATATACAATTTTTTTTCATCATCTTATAAACGGTGGTCAATCCTTTTAAAATTTATTAAAACTTTAACTCTAAAACAACCATCAGAAACACGATGGGAAAGCAGAATTGATGCAATCCGGCCTCTACGGTATCAGTTGGGTGAAATTTATGATGCACTCTATGAAATAATGAACAATGAATCTTTTAATAGAGAAATTCAACATGAAGCTCAATCACTCTGCACTAACCTTAAGGATTACAAATTTATTTGTTCTTTAATAATTTGGCATGATATATTAAATAGAATAAATCCTGTCAGTAAAATGCTCCAAAATGTAAATATGAATGCTTCACTTGCTTTAGAATCGATCGCAAATCTAAATAAATTTTTACGAGAATATCGATCAGATTCAAATTTCAAAAACATTCTCAAAATTGCAGATGAACTTAGCGAAGAGGTTGATGGAGAGAAAGAATTTAAAACTGCCAAAGAAGTTCGACAATGGAAAAAAACTCGTCAATTTGATTACGAGCATCAGGACAAAACACCTCAAATACCTGAAGAAAAATTTAAAATAAACATGTTTTTTACACTTTTAGATGTAGCGATTAATTCTTTAACAGAACGCTTTGAACTCCTCGAAGCATGTTATAATAATTTCAATTTTCTATATAAAATATCAGAAATTAATAAGAGCGAGTTACAAGCAAAATGCAAAGATTTAGAAAATATTTTGAAATTTGATAACAGTAAAGATATTAATGCTACAGATTTATTCGACGAATTATGTGCTTTTCAAGATATTTTTCAAAAGGATTTTTTAAATTCTCAAAACCCTTTCGAAACACTTAATTTTATAGTTTCTAATAATTTATCTATGCCAAACTTATCAATAGCTTTAAGAATATTATTAACATTACCTGTTAGTGTTGCAAGTGGTGAACGCTCTTTTTCTAAGTTAAAATTAATTAAAACTTACTTGAGAACAACTATGTCACAAAAACGGCTTGTTAATTTGGCATTAATTGCTATTGAAAATGATATTTGTGCAGAACTGGAAATAAATACAATCATATCAAGGTTTATTAATATGAAGTCAAGGAGTATAAAATTATAATATGTTTTGTAATGCATTTACTTTTTTTAACTGTATTTTCTTTTTTTTTAATATTAAAAATTATTTATTTACATTGCCTTGTTTGTTTCCCTTAGAAAGATTTTGTACACTAATATTTATAACATGTAGGTGGTAATATACATTAAAGTGACCAGATTTTAACATTGGTAAAACGGGACACCATTGACCGGGGGGGGGGGGGGCTGATTAAAAATTTGGTTTATATGGAGCGTTTTAAACGCTCCATATATAAACGCTGCGTTTATATAGATATAGCGTACATTAATAATAATAAATTAAATATGTATGTTTGTAATATTATCTTTTTTTAAAATTATTTCATTTATAAATTGTAAATTTATTATTAAATTTGCTAATATTTGCATAAATTTAGAGGTTAGAAAAATTAGCAAAAATTTTAAAAATAATGGGTTTGTTAAAAACAGACAGTGACGCAAATAATAAATATGAAATTTTAAAAAAAAAATATTTGAGATTAAAATATGTAAATGTTTTTCGAAAATTATTTTAAACATTTAAATATTTTAATCTCAAACATTTTTTTTTTTAATTTATATATATATATATATATATTTGAATCACTCTGTCTATTTTTAACAAACACATTATTTTTAAAATTTCTGCAAATTTTTCTAACATCTAAATTTGCCATGTTAAATTATATATTATTTCATACAAACCGTTTGTATGAAATAATATATAATTTAACAATCAATTTTATGCTAGTTTTGATATCAAAAATAGCATTACATCGTGCATTCTTTCTAAAAATCATGACTTTTTTAAAACGCCACGGGACACGGTCGGGTCACCTTAGTAAACAAACATATTGACAGGGGCACCAAAATCAAATTTCCATGCGGGCGCCTAGTACCCAGCGCCAGCCCTGAGTATGGGACATCTTAAATTTATTAATAAAATGACAAAATATTGATATAGAAATCCCCTTTCCCTGTTACATTAATTTATATATGAAACTTCCCACAAATGTTAACAAATATGAGAATTCAGTTACGCGTGCTTTTATATTATAATAACCATAATTAGATATATACGAGTGAGGTAGTGACTATTGATTTCAGAATAAAACTGATTTAATTTCATATAACAAATTTAAGTTTTTAAGATTAGCGCTTATAATTTAAATAAGATAAAAAAAAACAATTCTTAGAACAACAGATTTATACTCTGTTTTTCTACATGACATTATAAGGTAATTAATTGTTTCCCCCAAATTTGCAAATGTTCACTAAGATAAAAGTAACAAGACTTGTTTTAATTAAAGTTACTTTAGTCACCCCATAAAGTAGAGAGGGGGAAAAGAAAAGAAAAATGAACACACTGGTGAATGTGAGGAATTATTGGCATATCATTTAAATATATAAAATATAAAACATAATAAGTGTCATAAAATATTAGCATCAACAATAAGACAATTCCCTAAACTAAAATGTTTGCTCACAATTACACCAACGGATACTCCACCTCCTAATTCACAGTATTTTTCTTCACTAATACAAAGTGTCGCAACAATATCTACTCAAATTAACATAGAAGCAACATATAAATATTCATACTGGAAAATTTACAAACTATTATACCCAGAAAATCCTGGAGACACACAATCAACAATGCTTGCAATTAGAAATTATCAATTATTGAAAAAATTCAAAAAATGGTCATTAGAACCAAAATATTTTGATTTTATATTAAAAATAAACCTTTATGCACTACCAACATCATATTTCCTTTGATACAGATGTCTATATAAAACATTGATCCTTTTTGCAATCTTTGCCACACAGCAGAAGAGACACAACAGCATATATCCTATTCATGCACAAGTTTATCCAATATACGCAAATTGTTAATAGAAACTTACCAAAGGAAAAATACATCCATTAATAAACATATTACAATCTTTAAAAAAAAAACTCTACCCCAACAATATGAGCAATAACTTTTTACTATATGCATACTGGTGCACAAGATGCTCATTTACATTTGGTAACAATACAAGAAGACATCCAGCAACATTTACAAAAAACAACTTCAACAAATAAATGAGTGGGATTATAAAATTAGCGCTCCAGACATTGCAGCAGCAACATGGTCACTCATAAGACAGCCATCAAACCTATAACAGAATAACCATCAAACAGAATATTTAAAATGTAAAATACAATTGATTTTAAAAGTTAGAACTTGTTCCAAAGTCCTATGATTGCCTATGTAACAGAATACAATCGTTTGTTGTAAAGAATCTATGTAACATTTGTTTAATAAAATTCTTTGAAACATAAAATATTATTGCCACATAAAAGTGAAAGAAAATATTATACTTATTTAGTAGAGGCTAAATGATAAAATAAAATTTAAAAAAGGTTATATAGAGTTAAGTACATGCTAATCTCAGGTAAGTAAATTACAAATTATTTAAACAAAATATTTAATATCTGGTCAACAGACCAGCTGATAGAATGGTATCATTTTAAATTGCAGAAAGGATTATGGGAAATAGTTATGGAAAGCTGAACTTAAGAATTAAACGTTGGGCAGTAGCTAGAGTTCTTTACTTTGGTAATTAGTAGCAATTCTAGGTGATTACAGAGTCCATTGGAATTGGTGAACTAGATCTAGTTAGATTTGGTCAGTCAGGCAGGTATCATTTTCATTATTGAGTCTTTAAGTACATTAAAGTTCATGGGTAATGGTATCCTGAGTGACGAGCATGGGAAAGAACATGTTGAATGGAGAGAAAGGTTAAAATTTTCACTACTCACAACACATTAAATTGCTGTAATGACAAGCAAGGGCTATATTAACTATTGCTGTTTTATAATTACAAGTCACCTCTTTGGGATTCAAATCTAGCAGTATTTGTATTATTTTGAGTTTATCTTGGAATGCACATTAGTTGCTAGACCTGAGACACTTTATGCACTTAGCAGATACAGAATTTGCTGACCAGTTGCAACTTTTGTTCATGTAAGTTCTAAACACAATGAAATTCTGTTAGAATTTCTTGAATGATTGTTTTAAAATATGATCTAAGATTTTAAAACAGATTTTCGATGGATAAAAGATTGTTCTAAAATATGATCTAAGATTTTAAAACAGATTTTCGATGGATAAAACATCCATTAATCGGTCTTATATTATTCTATAAATTTATCATATGTTTTATATGGATTAGTGGGTTTCCAGTAAATTGTCTTAATTACATACGAAAATATTCCAGAGGATAGTGTCAGCATTTTTTCTGACTGCCATTTTAAAATAAATAATAAATTATAAATATAATTTTAAAATACACAATAATCTAATACATTTTGCTTTTATACATATTTTAAAAGTAATCCCCCCTCACCTATAATATGTACACATCCATTATGCATGTACACAAATTAAAATCAAATCAAATATTATTTAATAAAGATAATTGCATTAGAATGGGATATATATATATATATATATATATATATCCATTCTAATGCATATATATATATATATATATATATATATATATGAATTATTATGTTATAAGTTAAGCAAAAAAATATGTATTAATAAATATGTATATATGCATAAGGATGGAGTTTGAATATAGTTTTGGAGTGGGAGATTCTGAGTAAGCTCTGAAGCTCAATCTGAGTATCAGACTGACTGCTTCATTTCCTTGGACTTATAATGAATAAACAAAAAAAAATATATAAAAAAATCTTTTACTTGATGTTTCAGTGACAAAAGAACAACCAGGTTTAAAGTGATGATGTGTATCTGTAAAAAAAAAAAAAAAAAACTTCTTTTATCTGACTGAGTACTAACTTATTCTCAATTGATTTCCTTTCTTGCCTATTTTTTTAGCTGTTCAAATAAATTTTTATGTGTATGTACTCTGAATATAACTGAAACAGAAATTTAAACTATATTACATTTTTTTTTCTTTTGCGATTGTGGTCCAAACTCTTTAGCCATTTTCATTAACCAGTCATCATTTATTTTTATATATACTGTCCCTCTGACTTTTCTAGTTTTATCTATAGTCTTTTCATTGATCTGGAGGCATATTAGATCTCTGCCTTTTTAACTGGCTCCAGGTAGGATGACCATTGTCTATTAAGGTAAGAAATATCACCATGTCGCCTTTGTCAGTAATTCAATTCCCTAACATCATATGCTATCTAATAAATTTAATAATACTTTCAATAGAGCTCTCAAAGTTATTGTGCTTAAAAAACTCATACGAGGTTTGGACAAGGTCTTCAAATTTGATTTCTAAGTTTAAAAAACTGTTGCTATTAAGCATATAACAAAAGTTACTTTTCAGGGCTTTAACAATGGTGTTGTTCAAAATTTTCAAAGTATCAATAGTATCTCCTGATTCTAATCCCAATTGCTTAGAGTTCTCATCAAAGGTCTTTTTAATTTGTTCTGAAGGTAAACTTTCATCTAGCCTCAAGTGCTGACCATCAAACATCCATGAGGAAATATTTACTTCAATTTGAACTTCCTATACTTTCTCTTTCACTTCTACCTTCTTTGTACTTTTCATCCACTTTGATGATTACATAAGTTTTATCATCCTGTTCTGTGGCAAATGTGAAGAATTATTGGCATATCATTTAAATATATAAAATATAATACATAATAAGAGCCGTAAAATATTATTGCCACATGAAAGGGAAAAAAAGGCTTAATGATAAGATAAAATTTAAAGAAGGTTATACAGAGTTAAGTACATGCTAATCTCAGGTAAGTAAATTACAAATTATTTAAACAAATTATTTAATTTCTGGTCGACAGACCAGCTAATAGAATATTTTAAATTGCAGAAAGGTTACGAGAAATAGTTACAAAAAGTTGAACTTAAGATTTTACACATTGGGCAGTGGCTAGAGTTCTTTACCTTGGTAATTAGTAGCAATTCTAGGTGATTATAGAATCCATTGGAATTGGTGAACTAGATCTAGTTAGATTTGGTTAGTCAGACAGGTAGCATTTTCATTATTCAGTATTTAAGTACATTAAAGTTCATGGGTAATGGAATCCTGAGTAATAAGTATGGGAAAGAACATGTAGAACAGAGAGAAAGGGGAAAATTCCCACTACTCATGACACATTGAATTGCTATAAAGACAAGTGTGGATTATATTTATCATTGTTGTTTTATAATCACAAGTCTCTTTGGGATTGAAGTCTAGCAGTATTTATACCATTTTCAGTTTATCTTGGAATGCACTTTAGTTTCTAGATCTGAGGCACTTTATGCAGTTAGTGAACCTGAAATTTGCCAACCAGATTCACCTTTTGTTCATGTAAGTTCTAAAGACAATGCAATCCTGTTAGAATATTTTGAACAATTGTTTTAAAATATGATCTAAGATTTTAAAACAGATTTGCGATGGATAAAACATCCATTAATGTGTCTTATATTATTCTATAAAATTATCATATGTTTTAAATGTACTAATGGGTTTCTGGTAAATTATTTTAATTACATTCGAGAATATTCCACAGGATTATGTCAGCCTTTTTTCTGACCGCCAATACTAAAATAAATAATAAATTATAAATATAATTTAAAAATACACATTAATATAATACATTTTGCTTTTATATATATTTTAAAAGTAATCTCACTGCTCCTATAATATTTACACACCCATTACACACATACACAAATTAAAATCAAATCAAATATGATGTATATATATATATACGTCTGTTATATATATATAAATCAAATCAAATATGATGTATATATATATATACGTCTGTTATTATTTTAAAATTTAAGAGAAAAATGTATTATTAAATACGTATATATAGTAAGGATGAAGTTTGAATATGGTTTGGTGGTGGGAGATTCTGAGTGGGCTGTGAAGCTCAATCTGAGTATCAGAATGATTGATTGCTTCACTTATAGCTGATATTTATTTATTTATTTATACATTTAAAATTGTAATATTAATTGTGTTTTGTTTTAATATGTATATATTTAAATTAATTAGTTAATGAGATTTCTGTTATATAAATGAAGTTAATCCACAACCAAGGTGTATCATATGAAGCAACCAACCAGACCAGTTCTGAGAACTAAAATAAAATAATATGTTGCACAGTTTTTCTATTGTTTTATTTTAGCATTCAAAACTGGTCTTATTGTTTACTGCACATCAACACACTTTGTCTGTTGATTTAACGTTATTTGTATAAAATCCTATTTACTAAATAATTTACGTCTATGTTAACTGTTAAAATATTAAATGTAATATATATATATAACTGTGAAAATATTTAATATAATATACACATATGTGAATATATATATATTGGTTTTTTTTTAGATGCTATTATTCATTGGGTAGATAATTTAAGTGTGGCAGTTACATTTTATAAAAACTTGATGTCCCTGATTCCTGATTATCAGTTATTAGAAGAAACCAGGTATATTTATTTTACATAAAGAAATATGTAATATTAATGATTTTATTCTTATAGCTGTTGTTTGAATATGACATATATCTAGAGTTTGATAAGGAATTATATTTTTAAATTTATGTAAATAAAATCTCTTCTTTTATTGCATCTTGCTTTTATTATTATTATTATTATTATTATTATTATTATTATTATTATTATTATTATTATTATTATTATTATTATTATTATTATTATTATTATTATTATTATTATTATTATTATTATTATTATTATTATTATTATTATTATTATTATTATTATTATTATTATTGTTGTTGTTGTTGTTGTTTTGTTATTGTTATTATTATTATTATTGTTGTTTTTATTATTTTAATGAAATCTCTTTAACATTACAATTTAAAAATATTTTAGTTTGCTGAAAAAGAAAGTTATAATCTACATTAAATATTTAGTAATAATATATATTTTTTTCTGTTTTTTTTTTAAAATGCAAAAAAGTTGTACAAGAATTTAACTTCAATAACATTGTGATATTTTAAAACTTTTCTGCAGCATTATATTATGAATGTGTTTGTTTCCATCTTATTTGTAATACTATCCAATTTCTACAATTACATTTTAAAATGAATTTTATTGTTCATTTTTAAACCTTTCTGTTCTAAGGCATCTAATATGTAACTTTGCTGACATACTTCTGTAATTTAATGAGTTTGAGGACTTTGTGCTAGAGAAATTTGAGTATGCTATCTATTCATCAATACTATAATTACAAAGCCATTCTATGATTAGACTCATGTTAAGTAAACAAAACTGACAAGTTGAAATATTGTTACATTTGTTAGTAATATTTAATGATTTTGTTTGAATTGTAGTTTCCAAGAATTGCTTTAAATGTTTAATTTTGTTTCTTCTTGGTATTCATATGTTCATGTGAATATAACCAATGTAAAGAATGATTGCAACATGTAAGAATTTATCTATCCTCATGGTCATGTGAAATATTGCATATTTTTAACATTTTTTTTAAAAGAAGGGAAATGGATTATAAATCATTCTTATTTAATGTTGGTTTAAAAATGTAAAATATATGTATATGTTTTCTCATACAGTTATCATTACATATGTCAAGCACTCCTCTATGAATTTTTTCATGAATCATTCTATAGATAACCATATCATCATCTTGTGCAAATGTGAACTCATGTAGTTAGTTGCACTTTTGAATTATTATTCTTATTTTTCATAACTACTTTTTTTTTATAATTATTTTTGATTGACTAATTTTAAATTTGTAAAATTAAATTAAATTGTATTATACTTGTATGTACTTATGTTAAGCATATGCATTGGCACATCATATATTATCTATGGTTTCAAGATAATGGTTATAGATAATTTCTCTGTTTCCACCAAATGCTGTTATTAAAAACAAAATAAATGGATATTTTTGTTAGATATAATACTAGATTAAACTTTTGAATACTAAATAAGAGAGAGATGAAGAAAGAGAAAAAAAGTAAATAGAAGAGGTCAAATTGAAAAAAAAAATACTGAGTGCTAAAAAAATTGAGTGGAAATAAAAACCAGATAAGAAATAATATTTTTTTTTTTAAAAAATGTCTATTTTTATAAAAAAATAATAAAATGCTTATTAAACCAAATAGTGAAAATAACTTATCTGTTTATTTAAAACAAATCAAATCATATATTAAATCTACTAAAAATATTTAAAAAATAATCTTTCTATAAAATCCACATACAAAATTTTGCATTTATTATTATTATTATTATTATTATTATTATTATTATTATTATTATTATTATTATTATTATTATTATTATTATTATTATTATTATTATTATTATTATTATTATTATTATTATTATATTTTTAAAAAAATCAAAACATTCCTTCAAAACAATACATTACATAGATTTTGAATATATATTAATGTATTTCTAATTTTATTAATTAAATATTTTTTTAAAAAATATTTTTATTTTTAATGAATTTCAATAAGGTTTTTTTTTTTTTTTATAGAGTTCAAACCAGAAAGTTAATCGAATTGATTGTTGTATTTTTAATACTTTTTCTCATATTTGGTTATGCATTTAATTATTATTAAAATAAAAATATTGTATTTTTAATACTTTGTATTGCTTATAAAATTTAATTTAAAACTTACTTTTTTATGTTGCCGATATTCAAAGTATTAATGTAATTATTAAACAATCTGAAGGAAAGCAAAAGATATATATTAACAATAGTGATAGAAAAAAAAAAGCATACTTCTAAAATAAATTTAACAAAGAAACAAATTCTAGCATAAAAGCAGAATATACTGATAAAAAAAATAAAAACCCATTTATATACAGAATAAATTTTAATAATAAAATGTATTCCAAAGTCAAATATTGGAGTTATTTTAAATAAATTTTTAAAAAAAAAAAAAAAACATTAGCTAAACGTATCGTGTGTAATAAGTTGATTTATGTATTACATCAAAAGTTGACAAATTGTTCTGCAATATATATCCATTTCAAGAAGTAATTTTCTTTTTTATCTGCTTAACTGTACAACCAACAATCCACACAATAGTAAAAATGGATTGCACACAATGCCTGGAAGTGACATTTTTTTCTAACTTATTTATATATTGTTCAATGGGGATTATTATTTATTATTGTTACTGAAGCATTTTTTTAATAAAAAAACATTTTTTATTTTATTTTAATACATTGCACAGGCTTAAATCTGTGTTTATATATGTAATATAGGTGGAATTCGAACTCAGACTTTCACACGACCCACTACTCTCAGTGCCATCTCATATTGCTGAGCCACCTGATCACACACATGTTGAAAAGATAAATAATCACCAATATACGTATTTCATGTTAAACCAGCAATCATCAGTTGGTCTAGATTACTATCCTCATATATATATATATTAAAATTTAAACAGTCATCATAGAATCTCAAATAGAAAAACAATACTAATGTTTGAGAGTTTGATTCTATAGATGCACCTCACTATCTTGATATAGTCTACTTGTAAAAAACAATTTTAAAAAAATATTGATATAAATGACACGGCAAGGTCGTAATTTATTATAATGGAACTTTAATTATTATATGAACTTACACTTAATATAGCATTCACGCATTTAAAATAACAATAATGAATTAAACAAAACTGAGACAAAATAATTTATTCTGTCATAAACAGTAGACACATTACGTTTGATGATTAAGATCTGACTTTATCTAATAAACAGCTTGTATAATGAGGGATATAAAATAGTTGTTGGTGGTCGAGAGGTCAGCACAGCTGCCTTACAAGCAGTTGTCCCGGGTTAGCGGGTTCGCTTCCCGGCCAATGCTATGATACATAAAAAAAAAGTAGTTAGGGTTACCTAAATATAAATAATATATATATATCGCTAAATTAATCCCTCAAAACAATATATGGAATAGGATTTAAATACATTTTAATATATTTCTCATTTCTATTAGTTAAATATATTTTTTAAAAAAATATTTTTATTTTTAACGAATTTCAATTACTTTTTTTTTTTTTTTAAATGAGTTCAAATAAAAAAGTTATTTCAATTTCCTGTTATATTTTTAATATTTTTTTTTCATATTTTATTACCTATTTAGTTATTATTACGATTTGTTTAAAATGTTACTAAATTTATTTTTTTGCATAACTAGAATTTTATTACATACAAACTGTAGAGATACTTTAATGCATTAATTATAAAAATAAGTCCTAAATATCAGTTCTTGTATAGTTATGAAAGATAATGACATAATAGCTTTATAAACAATATTAAAAGGGATTATTTATTGATGAAATTAAATGATAGAGGCATCTAAATAGAGGTATGGAATTAGTTGTAAATAATGTTTTAAGTGACTTTCTGGGGACTAATTTATATATACACACTCAACACATGATACACAATGTATTGAAAGCATGCTCCGCATGAATAAAGTCAATTTTTAAAACAATATACGTCTATTTTTTCTTTATAAATGCCCGAATATTTGTTTGTCTAAAATTACAATTACAAAGAACAGAGATCATTTGTTGAATTAATTAGGTATTAAATATATGCAATAAAATATATATTAATTGTATTTTCGAAAATAATTAATAATATCATAAGAATTCAGATTAATAAGATATTAAATTGAAAATTAAATTAAACATGAAGAGTTGAAAATATTGCTGTGGGTCATACAATTTGCATATTGTCAGTTAATTCTATAGAAAATGCCTTACTACTATTAATCCAAATAAACCATTTTTGATTTATTATTTTTTTCTGTCGTTATATTTTTTATTATCCAATAAAAAGTATGTGTGATTCTGATAGTTTTGCGTTTGTGTAATGACAAATCTATTCATAAAATAAAAAGCTTAAATAAAAAAAATAAACATGATGTTGCATTAGTAGTATTTCAATTTAAAAACAATATACACTCCAATGCAATTTTTTTATATGTAATTTCTTTAATTTTATAACAGATTCGACCATCCTACAGTTAAAATCAGAACATTTGCATAACCCTCCTCTCTGATGAAGACTGCAGGACATTGAAACTGTTAGAAAATTCAAGGAATTATATATAGATTTGTAAAAAGTAGTATATATATATATATGAAGAATGATAAAAAGAAAATGAAAAAATATCAATCATTAATATTGTTACTTTTAATTATTTTTGACTCTAGTATTTCGTTAACATATAGCATGCATGTGATATTTTATTAATCAGTAATTATTTCCTGTCTTGAATGTATTAAGAACATCACGATCTTGAAATCTATGTTTTCTGTTAGTCAAAATATACTGCTGACCTTCATTTAGATATTTCTATCTCCATATCCACTTAGCATTTTTATCAAAATAAGAATTCATAATATAACTATTTGTATGAATTTATCAAGTCTTCTTTCATTTTGATCACCTAAACTCAGTTTATACACATCACTTTCATTTTTTAGTTATTTACCAATTCTAACAAAGTCTTGTCATCACAATTATAAAGTGCTGGTCTGAACAAATGCATTCTGTACTGAAGCAATCAATGTCTAATCATCATCGATGCTTCATGTTTCATCATCTAGACTAACCTCCTAGGGGTATGCAATTCAGACCCTGCTATAAATATATGCTATTCACACACACACTGTATGCCAAATCATTGGAGAAATTAGTAAAATTAATTTTTATTTACTAAAGTAAAACAGTACTGTGCATGATGTGTATATATATAAATGAAGCAATAATGTGCATGATGTGTATATATATAAATGAAGCAATAATGTTATTAATGTTTATTGCTGACAACTAAACATTTACTTTATATAATTGTAATTTTTTTTTTGTTATATCTATATGTATTTTGATTTAAAGTATTTAATTAAACTGTTGGAATGTAACAACAAAGAAAAATGGGGAAGGCTTGAAAAACTGAATTTATCTTTATCTCTAGTCAGATCATTGTCTATAATTAAAATTGTCAATCGCAATTAAGATCGAAAACAAATCATTTGTCAGTTGTTGTCGAATGATTTAAAATAGCTAAAAATGGTATTTCAAACCTTATCTGTTGAAAATATGTTGTTAATTAAATGTTGTTTTCAAAGGGATTATAGAGATAGGGTTGGTATATGAAATACGCATTCTGGGCAGTATTAAAATGTCTATAAAAGGAACCACAGAACAAAGGAGTTTTGGGAGTTACTTTCAGTTTTTAGTTGAGTTCAGAGGAGTTTTTAGTGAGTTGAGTTTAATTACTTGTGAAGCCAACACAAGTTTTGCGTGATGAAGTGTGAGTAGTGGAGCCATCCGCCTCTCTTTTTTCTCGGAGAACTGTCTACTGGCCATCAAAATTCCATCTGACTGGCTATATAAGATGACATAGAATTGCCAACCTGCCTGCCTGCTGCTATGCTGATATCTTAGGTAAAATCATGTAATTTTGAGCTGCTTTAATATGAACATTCATGGGTGATTTATAATTTGTAGCTAAATTAATTCATAGATCCATTTATGATGTTTTGCTAGTTTTGCTCGTAAACTCTCTCTCTCTCTATAATCTTTATTAATACTTATGTAATTCTAAATATATGTTGTTTTCATGCTTAAATTAGTTTATATAACTTTACTCGGCTCAATTAAATGTATACAACTTATTTTGTTTAATATATATATTATTTTCTCTAATATGTCGGTATCAATCAATCTCGTGACTTTAATTAAATTCATTAGTAAAATTATATTCATTTATTTATTTAAAATAAAAATCATTTGCTAGGTTGGTTGTATACCTAAAAGTATTTTATTGTGGATGCTTATTTTATTTTGTTGTTTAATTGCCTTTATAAAAGATTGCAACACCTAATATAAAATCCTACCTTTTCTTACCATCGCCCAGAGGGGTAAATTCTTTAATTAATACATATATGGAAATCAAATTCAATTATAAATTTTATTAGCTTAGTAATATAAATAAAAGTTATTATTCATTATGATTTGTTAAATAACTCAGAATTGAAAGACAGATTATTGCGCAAGAGGTTAGACAATTTTACAAACTTTAAATAATAGTATAAAATTACATAAACGTTGCTGGCATACCTTTTCTTTATTATGATATTTTATCTTTCCATTTCTTGATTGTTTTGTTATTGGGGACATTGAAAGCTTGAAGCTCCCGTCCTACTTTTCAAAATCGTTCGTAATTAAAGACACTACTCTCTGTGGAACGTAAAGTTTATGAGGATTATGTGCTGCGGATGGCAGTACATAATGATCTGGGGTCTCAAACTTCAGTCTTTTCTTTGATATCACTCCACCAGAATGCACAGGCATATCCAATCTAAGTTTGTTTCAAATATTTTTTTAAAATGATAAAATATCCACAATCGCCATGAGGCCTTCTTTCGTTATTGTATGCTAGTATCATTACTCTGCTCTTTAATTTGTTCACCATCCACCTAACCTTTAGTAAGTCGCAATGATATGTTAAAGATAATGATTCATTTCATAAAAATACATTTAGTTCATTGAGTTAAGATGCTTTCTTTTAAAAACCGGTATCGATTCCAATAGATGTAAATCTAATTTATATTAATGATTGCATAACTTACTCTTGTAAATAAAGCGCATTGTTTGTTTCTTATTTCTAAAAGATGTCTTTACCAAACAACGTGAATAAAAGTATAAATAATGGTTCTCCTAAGAAATACATGATGGAAATCATATATTTTGCCCGTTATCAAATAAATCATTTACTGTTAAAACTGTCACGATCTTTTATATTTAATTTCAGCATCCAAAATGCTCCATAGCAAAAGTTTTCTTTAATTAGCCTATTAACTCCGCATAAGTTATAAAACACTATAAAATTGTATCTGTAAAATTATATTTATTAAATTTGTGATAGAGGAGATTTTATACAACAAATTCCCAAGTCTTGTAGATAAACAATATTGTCCCAAGTGTGAAACTATTTGGTAAAATAAACATACTTTTCCTAAATCTTTTGTAATATATATATATGTTTGTTTAATATTTAATAAATATATCTATTTCATGTAAATGCTGGTTTGTTTTTGAATTATTATTTTCTAGTTAATATTTGGAACTATTTTCTTTAGCTAAGAGCTTAGCATTAATAAATAACTATAATAATGTAATAACTGGGCTACTCCGCTCTCGATCATCATCATCAGTCTGATCTTATGCTCTACCATTTTGCTTTGCTTCTGGGCATGGATTTAAAATAATTTTATTTTGTCATCAGAATTGTTGTTCATTGGGTCAAAGATTTGAAGAATGGGCTGCTCCAGACCTGTGTATCTCGAGCATGATCGGATTCGAGGTACTTTTGCTTAGGATTTGAATCTTGTTAAGTGAGCATACTATTTTGACCGGTACAGTGGATTGTTTTTTCTGGGCTTGGCTTCCCAAGTGGGGCTTCGATATAAACACCCACATACCCTGAGTACTGAATTCTGTTTATATATATGTTTTAAAAAAAAAGTTTGTAAGAGATCATTGATGATAGATATGTATATTTGCTTCCTACATGAGTTTGTTTTCTGATTTTATATACATAAAATGTGAAAATTTTAGATAAAAACCAATGTCAATGTGTTGCAGCCATAAATGTAAATGGTTTTTGTTGTATCTCATTTTGCAACTATAGAAAATATTGTATTCTATGTTTACAGCTGCAAATGTAAAGAAATCTTGTTTGTAAAAATGAAAAGAATTTTGATACCCATGTCTTACAACCATAAGTGATTTTTTTCTGTATCTGGTTTTATAAATATATAAAATGTGTTTCTTATGTTATATACGCAAAAATAAAAATGTTTTGCCAATACACAAAAATAATAATGTTTTGCAAATAAAACCCATGTATTTCACCCATAAGTGATGTTTTCTTTCTGTATCTGGTTTTACAAATATATAAAATGTGTTTCTTATGTTATATATGCAAAAATGAAAATGTTTATAAATAAAACCCATGTACTTCAGCCATAAGTTATAAACATTGAAATTGTAACAAGGTATATGTCATATTTAGTGTATTTTCTTTAGATTATATATGTAATAGAGTTATAATATGTAACAAATACTTACTTATATTTACTAGTTGAGTAGCCCAGATGTATTTGGAATTGTTTTTTGTTATATCCTGTAGGCTGGCGCCATATAAATGTGCCAACAGTAATATAATAAACTACATGTCAAAATATGTTCAAAGCAGGATGTTAAGGGTTGAGAGAGAGTTTAATTATTTTCCACTAATTTGCTATATATAAGTGTAATGAGCAAACATATATGTTATTGCTGAAACAAATCACTAATCCATTTTTTTGTAAGAGTCTATTATAGGTGCAGAAAAACAACCAAAAAGTTAAGCAGCAAGGCAGTTGAATTCCAATAGATCATACACATACATGTTATGATAAAATATTTTTTCCTGTTATCAGCAGCAGTCAGCAGCAAAAAAAAAAAGGCAAAATGAAGACAGTTGAAGAGAGGAGGGAGAGAGGTGTATATCCTGAATAAAATAAAAGAAGAAAGAAACAAGCCTTATTTTTCAAATAATTAGAAGTGACAATACGTTTAAAGCAAAATAAAAGAAAAAAAGAAGCTAGCCTTATTTTCAAACAATTGTAAGGGACAATACATTAAACATAAAATAAAAGGTTTAAATCAAAATATTAAAATATATTTCACAGAGACATTTAAAATTGACTATCTTTCAAAAGAAAAACAAAAGTCAATTGTGAGGAAAATATAGGAGCAATGACACCATAGCAAAAAAAGCAGATCTTGCAACTCATGCAAGAAATGATGAAACAAAGTCAAGACCGAGCAGAACAAATTATAAAATATGAAAGAGACCAAGCAGAAAGAGATGCAGATTTGATGGAAATGATGGAGGAGCTTAGAAGAGATGTTGATGAAGTTAAAAGACACTGAAATTTAAATATTGGTAAGATGAGTATTACCTTGGACATTCCAGTTGATGGTTTCAAAGATGTATCTGTTCCCAAGCAAAGTGAGACTATTGATGTAACCAAAGCCCACCAAGAGAGGAAGCCTCATGAAGCCAGGTCAGCAGAAATGATAAATTTCATCCAAGAAATGAGAGAAGACTGAAGATACTGGAAAGAAAGGATGGCCATAATCCAAAATAAAAAAATAAAAGCCATAAAAGATCTGAAACAAGAAATAAGTCAGCTCAAAAGAAGCATGAAACCGGTAGTAAATGAAGAGACAGAAATCAAATTACCACAAGCCATAAGAGACCTAAAGTCAGACCAGGAACTAGATTACCAGAATGACAAAAGGAAAATAAATGCAGAATCACCAGAAATAGTCACCAACACAATTTTGGAAAACACAATAATGGAAGACATGAAAGTAGTGAATGAAATTGAAGATACTGCAAAGAAGCAGAATGCTAACCAAATAGAAAATCTGATAAACTAAACAAGAGAACTGGAAAGATTTGAAAACGGTTCTACCTTCGGATCAAAGGATATTGATGCTGAAACCAAAGATAAGACAGTTTTCAAGAAAGCACTTTTAAAAGATAGTGGAGCAGAAGACACAGAACCTCAAACAACTAAAATAAGGTTGGAACCTCATGAGATTATGTTAGTGAATACAAATGCCAACTCTACTCAACAAAAATGTAAAGAAGTAGATTTGATAGAGATTACTCATAGTCAAAGTTTTAGTCTAGAAGATATAGCTAAGGATGAAAAAAGTACTGAGGAAATAATGATTTCAAATCTACTGCAAGCCAGTCCATCTCAAAGTGATTATACCAGTTTACCACTTTCTAATGGAGTGGCTGTATTGATGATGAAAAATATCAATAGAAGAATACATACTGTTTTGGATGAATCTTCTGAAATCATAATTGATAATACTAAGTTATATTTTCATAATAATTATAAAGATGTTCTGTGGAAAAGTGATGATAAAGGATTAATGAAGACATCAAAGTTAAAGTTTAGAAATGATGCTGAATGGCCTCCTGATATGAAAATGAAGAAAGTGGACAGATCTTTAGTTGTGTACAATACTGCCCATTTTAATAAAACCCATAATTATTTATTTATGAAATATGATCAGAACAAAATTGATAAGGAGCTGAACTTATTAAGCAGAAATGATAAACTTTGTTTTAAAACATGGACATATGTTAAAAAAAAATAGTTTTATAAAAGATGGAGAAAAACTTCTCAACTCCCAAAGTAAATATGTTATAATGGATGCCATTAGATCGCAGAAAGTTAGAGAAATTCTTTTAAAGCCAGATACTTTTAATAATGAACAATATAATAATCTACCAAAGCACATTATTGTGACTGCTTTCAATATTTTAATAAGAGATCTAGAAAGACATATCTATAACCCTCATATACACCTAGATCCAGGAAAATATTATTAAAAAAAAACTAAGAAGCAGCAGGTCATGTATAGACAACGTTAAAGAAAATGGAAAATAAAAGTGGACATTCTCATGTTTTGAATCCCTGCACAAAATCTAAAGTAATAAAAGTTGCAACAAGGAAGAAATGAATGAAAGATTTTGTCATTTCTGTACTAGAAACACAATTCAAATAACAGGCAGTTTTTTTTTATGCTCATTTATTAGGGTTGTTTTTCTCACTAAAATGATAGTAGACTCCAACTAAGGTATTTTTTTATTACTTTTTTTTTTGAACACTTTAAGTGGGAAAGAATGAAGCAATCAATGTCTAATCATCATCGATGCTTCATGTTTCACCATCTAGACTAACCTCCTAGGGGTACACAATTCAGACCCTGCTATAAATATATGTTATTCACACACACACTGTTTGCCGAATCATTGGAGAAATGAGTAAAATTATTTTTTTTAAAGTAAAGTAAAACAGTAGTGTGCATGATGCGTATATATATGAATGAAGCAATAATGTTATTAATGTTTATTGCTGACAACTAAACATTTTCTTTATATAATTGTAATTTTCTTTGTTATATCTATATGTATTTTGATTTAAAGTATTTAATTAAACTATTCGAATGTAACAACAAAGAAAAATGGGGAAGGCTTGAATTACTGAAATTATCTTTATCTCTAGTCAGATCATTGTCTATAATTAAAATTGTCAATCGCAATTAAAATCGAAAACAAATCATTTGTCAGTTGTTGTCGAATGATTTAAAATAGCTAAAAATGGTATTTCGAGCCTTATCTGTTGAAAATATGTTGTTAATTAAATGTTGTTTTTAAAGGAATTATAGAGATAGGGTTGGTATATGAAATTGCATTCCGGGCAGTATTAAAATGCCTATAAAAGGAACCACAGAACAAAGAAGTTTTGGGAGTTACTTTCAGTTTTAGTTCAGAGGAGTTTTTAGTGAGTTGAGTTTAATTACTTAAGAAGCCAACACAAGTTCTGCATGATGAAGCGTGAGTAGTGGAGCTATCCGCCTCTCTTTTTCTCTCTGAGAACTGTCTACTGGCCATTAAAATTCCATCTGACCAGCCATATGAGATGATGTAGAATTGGCAACCTGCCTGCCTGCTGCTATGCTGATATCTTAGGTAAAATCATGTAATTTCAAGCTGCTTTAATATGAACATTCATGGGTGATTTATAATTTGTAGCTAAATTAATTCATAGATCCATTTATGATGTTTTGCTAGTTTTGCTCGTAAACTCTCTCTCTATAATCATTATTAATACTTATGTAATTCTAAATATATGTTGTTTTCAGCTTAAATTATGTTTATATAACTTCATGCAGCTCAATTAAATGTATACAACTTATTTTGTTTAATATATATATTATTTTCTCTAATATGTCGATATCAATCAATCTCGCAACTTTAATTAAATTCATTGGTAAAATCATATTCATTGGTTTATTTAAAATAGAATTCATTTGCTAGGTTGGTTGTATACCTAAAAGTATTTTATTGTGGATGCTTATTTTATTTTGTTGTTTAATTGTCTTTATAAAAGATTGCGACACCTAATATAAAATCCTACCTTTTCTTACCATCGTCCGGAGGGCTAAATTCTTTAATTAATACATATATGGGAATCGAATTCAAATATAAATTTTATTAGCTTAGTAATATAAATAAAAGTTATTATTCATTATGATTTGTTAAATGATTCAGAATTGAAAAACGGATTATTGCATAAGAGGTTAGCCAATTTTCCAAACTTTAAATAATAATATAAAATCATATAAACATTGCTGGCATACCTTTTCTTTATTCTGATATTTTATCTTTCCATTTCTTGATTGTTTTGTTATTGGGGACATTGAAAGCTTGAAGCTCCCGTCCTACTTTTCAAAATCGATCGTAATTAGAGACACTACTCTCTGTGGAACGTAAAGTTTATGAGGATTATGTGCTGCGGATGGCAGTACATAATGATCTGGGGTCTCAAACTTAGCCTCTCTTTTAATATCGCTCTGCCAGAATGCACAGGAAAATCCAATCTAAGTTTGTTTCAAATATTCTTTTAAAATGATAAAATATCCACAATCGCCATGAGGCCTTCTTTCGTTATTGTATGCTAGTACCGTTGCTCTGTTCTTTAATTTGTTCACTGTCCACCTAACCTTTAGTAAGTCGCAATGATATGTTAAAGATAATGATTCATTTCATAAAAATACATTTAGTTCTTTGAGTTAAGATGCTTTCGTTTAAAAACCGTTATCATTTCCTATAGACGTAAATCTAATTTATATTAATGATTGCATAACTTTCTCTCGTAAATAAAGCGCATTGTTTGTTTCTTATTTCTAAAAGACATCTTTGCCAAACAATGTGAATAAAAGTATAAATAATGGTTCTCCTAAGAAATGCATGATTGAAATTATATATTTTGCCCGTTATCAAATAAATCATTTACTGTTAAAACTGTCACAATCTTTTATATTTAATTTCGGCATCCAAAATGCTCCGTACTAAAAGTTTTCTTTAATTAGCCTATTAACTCCACATAAGTGATAAAACATTATCAAATTGTATCTGTAAAATTATATTTATTAAATGAGTGATAGAGGAGATTTTATACAACAAATTCCCAAGTCTTGTAGATAAACAATATTGTCCCAAGTGTGAAACTATTTGGTAAAATATACATACTTTTCCTAAATCTTTTGTAATATATATATATGTTTGTTTAATATTTAATAAATATATCTATTTCATGTAAATCCTGGTTTGTTTTTGAATTATTATTTTCTAGTTAATATTTGGAACTATTTTCTTTAGCTAAGAGCTTAGCATTAATAAATAACTATAATAATGTAATAACTGGGCTACTCCGACCTCGATCATCATCATCAGACTGATCTTATGCTCTATTGCTTTGCTTCTGGGCATGGATTTAAAATAACTTTACTGTGTCATCAGAATTGTTGTTCATTGGGTCAGAGATTTGAAGAATGGGCAAACAGGTTAGAATTCAGGACTGCTCCAGACCTGTGTATCTCGAGCATGATCGGATTCGAGGTACTTTTGCTTAGGATTTGAATCTTGTTAAGTGAGCATACTATTTTGACTGGTACAGTATATCCTTTTATAAGTTCTTCTACCTTTTCCATCACAAAAAGAATTTGTGGTGACAAAAATATGAATTGTTTGCATTTGATATTGTAACGATATATAAATATGTCGTTACATTAATTTAAAATAAAAACTTAAAAGTTCGCAAATAAAAGAAAAAAAAACTAAACGCTAAAATTAAAAATGTTTGTTATACGTATATACATTCGCACAGATGCTAAACTTTAAAAATATTTTTTTAATAAATAAAAAAAGGTATTTGAATGTATTTTATAAAAAAAAAAGATTTTTAAAAATATTTTAATAAAAAAATAACGTAAGTTAAAATAAAAACAGGTATTAATTAATTCCTGTAATCTATAAATGGAAATGATTGTTTATTAATTATCTAAAAGCTGTTTAATTAAAAAGTCAGATGGAAAGTTAGATAAGAGAAGAAAGGGATTTTAGCTTGACCAATGGAAGCACTAAGCCTTGGCTCGGACCCTAACGAAAGTGATGGATTGGTGACGTTTTGTTCATTGAATCCTGATGGATAATATAAAAAGGGAAATACAGTTTTTTCGGACAGTTCCAGCATTTTGTGTTTGAGATGTGGCATGACACACATACCACACTCTCTATATAAAAAAAAATGAACAGACTGTGATACCTTGAACCAGCTATTGCCATCTCCAGAACATTACCTTCCAACGGAGGCGTCGTCGGGGGAATTAAAAGCATAAACCTGGACTCTTATACCATGGGCTATATGAAATGGACAATTGTGAAAATCAATTAAGAACTTTCGTCAAGTTTTACAAATTGATAAACAAGCCAACTTAAATGTTAAAAAAACGGACTCTTATCTGACTTTTGTAAGTTTTTAAATCAAATTAATAATGTTTAATTTTATATGTTTCCCGATTGACAAACATCATTTCCATTTTTTTTTCTTATTGTAAAGATTAATTAAATGTATGAAATTTAAGTTGTTTATAGACGCTTGCATGGATTCGTTTGCGGTTAATTATATTTTGGTTTTCATATTTGATCAAAATATATAGACATTCGATAAATAATGATACCTTACGGTGAGTATCTAAAATGTATTTATTCGGATGTCTTTTAAGTTATTGGTGACAACGCAAGTATCTTATGGTGAATACTATTGGGTTACTTATAAGTTTCCCTCTGCGATTATCGGTATCAATAATTTTGTATTTTGATTGTTTATGTTTATTTTGAAATGTTTTTGACCGTGGAATCTATGTAATCGATCTATACCCAACATTTTTAAACAATCTGTGCGAACGTATTTAAATGTTAAAATTAAGTCGGGCGTGAATGGCTATATAGTTTTGTAAAGTTGTATTAAGGGAGGGTAATCTTAGGTTATTCATTTTGTAGTTGAATTGGTTCAATGGATTGGATATATTTGTGTAATTAGTAGATTTAGTATGAGGTCCGCTACGGGCAGGATTATAGATATACGCCACACACCCTCTGTTTGCCTATGGATGGGTTTGTAAGTCGGCAGAAGACCACAGTCCATTCCTATGGAGTTTTTTGTTTATTGATCTACTTGTCAACAGATGTCACATTCCTGTTGGTGGAGAGTTAATGGCTTCTCTATTTCTACTTATTGTTCAGATGTACATTCCTGACAATATAGTATTTTGTGTTGTCGTATCATGCTACATTGAATACATGAATATATCAGATGGATTGGCACCAGTTGATTGCGAAGTTTGTTGCCTAAGGTTAAATCAGGGAAGAATATTTTCCTTTCAAATGCAGACCTATGTAGTCCATTCATACTCGACCCTCTAAATAAATAGTAAACTCATTATTTGCAATCTATTTAAATATAAATTTACAAGATCAATATAAAAATATAAACATTAAATTTATTCCTCAAAATTTAAATATTATTTTATATGTGCGTAAATAAATATTTTTATATGTTAATTTCTGGCAGTGGCATTTATTCTTTTATATTTAAGATATAAAATTTATATTTTATTATCTCTGCTACTCCACTGAGCTAGTGACTTGGGCTAACGATCTGAATATTTAAATAAAGTGGAATCTTAACAGCGCGGATCTGCCTACTCTATAAATTTTTCTAGGCTCAAATGCCTAGATGGCGCCCTTGTAGCGCAGATATTGTTTTTGCGGTTAGATTCGATCTTCACTTTCATTTCGATCGTTATAATATATTTCATTAAATTGAATAAATTGACCTTATTACTGTGACAGATACACCAACAATCTTCTCACTGTTGTTGTTCTACTTTTTTATATGCTTCACATCTTAAGCCATTTGTCTTTTCATCATCCTTCTAACTTTACAAAGTCCTCTAATATTTTATTTAACATGAAATAATGTTTCTTTCTATTCATGCATTGTTATTTCATGTGAAAGTGAGCATCATTTATTTGTGCTGCAACAGAATATCCTGAGTGAGAGAAAAAGTATAGACCAACATTTTCCTCCAGAATAAAGAAATCAACCAATGAAAAATAATCCTAATTTAGTATTGCCCATGAATTGTAGCATCATTTATAACCGAATAAAAATAATAAAATGAGCTAAAATAAATATCAGTCAGTGAATAACAATCTAACACTTAACTCAATAAAACAAAGATAATAATCTTTATTATAGTCTCATAAATTCCAATAACATTTAGAATGTATAGAAAACAAATAAAACATTACTTCAGTCTATCTTTTAGGATAGCATTATTTGCAATAATTTAAAAATAAAGCAATAAAACTAAATATCACTATCTTATAAATAACTACAGTATATGCCTAGTATATAAATTCCTTATAATAGAATAAAAATAATGACAAGGAATTACACAGATAAACTTTAATATATAAATAAAACACATTATAATAATACAAACTTGTATTAAAAGTCAATTATATTTCAACAAAATTTTTCATAGTTTGATGAAATAATAATTTTACTATGCCTTTAAAGTTTAAAATATTGATTTATAGAAGTAAGAAATAATAATCTTAGTATGCCTTACAAGTTTACAATATCAATGATATCTATCATAATATATAATTCAATCGTTGATTTCTAATTACAACTAAATAAAATAAAAGTACTGTTTACTGAAGCTTGATAGTCCACTAATATCAATATACCCTTATTAACTAAGCCAATTATAATAATATTAAATACTGAACAATAATAATACAAAATCAATTAAACTAACATATTTTTTTTTCCATTTTCAGCAAGTTAATATTACCAAATCAAATCATCCTAATAAATAATTGTAAGATTTTCAATATCCAATATAACAATAAATAAAATAAATGATAGATCTCTATTGATTTTATTCAAACAATTGATTAATGACATCCAATTATTCTTCATTTTATTAAAATAAAGTTATTAAAACTTTAGATTATAACTATCAAAGCATATGGAAAATTGTTATATATATATATATATATGGAAAATTGTTATATATATATATATATATCAAAATACAGTACAATTTATATAAATTATATTCTTTTAGAAGTACTTTCGACTATACACTTTGTAGTCTTTATCAACTATATAACGTTGAATAATCAAAACGAGACAACCCTTAACAATACCCATAGTTCAATTCAGATTTCCCACAATTCTGTTATCTTAACATTTGATGACTGGCGATTCATTAACATTTGACGATTTCTTGAAATCAACATAGCCTCTTTTATTTTACGTTTATTATGACAACGTTCAATTTGAATAATTTTCATATTTTTATAATCAAATTTAAATCCATATTGACAAGATTTATTATGATCAAATATAACAGATGATGAAGGTTTATTTACATCTGTTCCATATTGATTCTCTTTTTGAATTCTATTATATAAAAGCATATGTTCTTTTATTCTCTTCTCAAATGTACACTTAGATTCACCAATGTATTGTACGCCACATCCACATATCAATCTATATATAATAGAATTTTGATTAAACTTTGGATTTTGAATTTTAGAATTATTAAGCAATCTATTTGTGTTATTTGTAGAGAAAAAAGCAATATGACACAAACCATTATAAATTTTCCTAATACTCTTTACCTGCTCATCTGATATAAATGGCATTGAAATCCATTTCATTTTGATATTTTTATTTTTAATTTTATTATAGTGTTGATTTCTTTTAAATCCTTTAATAATATTAGCAATAGCATTTTTATAATAACCAATTTTTAACAAGTCATTAACAAATAAATATACATTTTTAATTTTATCACTAGAATATTTGCATAATTTTTCATTTCGAAATAATGTGTCATAAGCTGTCTGGATTGAAATCATTCTTATTTCGAAATGAAAAATTATGCAAATATTCTAGTGATAAAATTAAAAATGGACATTTATTTGTTAATGACTAGTTAAAAATTGGTTATTATAAAAATGCTATTGCTAATATTATTAAAGGATTTAAAAGAAATCAACACTATAATAAAATTAAAAATAAAAATATCAAAATGAAATGGATTTCAATGCCATTTATATCAGATGAGCAGGTCAAGTTTATTAGGAAAATTTATAATGGTTTGTGTCATATTGCTTTTTTCTCTACAAATAACATAAATAGATAGCTTAATAATTCTAAAATTCAAAATTCAAAGTTTAATCAAAATTCTATTATATATAGATTGATATGTGGGTGCGGCGTACAATACATTGGTGAATCTAAGTGTACATTTGAGAAGAGAATAAAAGAACATATGCTTTTATATAATAGAATTCAAAAAGAGAATCAATATGGAACAGATGTAAATAAACCTTCATCATCTGTTATATTTGATCATAATAAATCTTGTCAATATGGATTCAAATTTGATTATAAAAATATGAAAATTATTCAAATTGAACGTTGTCATAATAGATGTAAAATAAAAGAGGCTATGTTGATTTCAAGAAATCATCAAATGTTAATGAATCGCCAGTCATCAAATGTTAAGATAACAGAATTGTGGGAAATCTGAATTGAACTATGGGTATTGTTAAGGGTTGTCCCGTTTTGATTATTCAACATTATATAGTTGATAAAGACTACAAAGTGTATAGTCGAAAGTACTTCTAAAATAATATAATTTATATAAATTGTACTGTATTTTGATATATATATATATTGATTTGTATATTACATATATTGTGAAACGAATACAGATATCAAACTTTATTTATATATATATATATATATATATATATATATTATAGTCAAATATTAAAATTAAAATTTAATATTTAAACTAAATTTATGATCCACACTAATGAACTTTAAATATATTTAAAACAAATCACTCTAATTTGTAACATAACATAATATATTATTAGCTTTAAAGCTGAATAAGATTAAAATTTTATAGCTATATACTAACTTAATGTAATGTATTATTTTAATCAATATTGGCACAAAATAAAATACATGAACATTTTAGACTTAAATTATGTAAATACAATAAAAATTGTGAAATGTACTATAAAACCTTTTATATTTTGAAATAAAATATATCCCAATGAAATTTGTTAGATGCAAATTTATTTATTTTTAATCTTATAACAATCAATTATAAATCTGAATGATAGTAATAAATTATTTTACATTAAAAATTATGTTGTAATCTTAGACTGTGATACTAAAAAAAAAAAACATAATCAGCTTTTAGATTATAACATTTTTTAATATTGCAACATTGTGTTAGAAATATTGAGATTATATATATATATATATATATATTGAAGCAGATATACTGTTCCTCGTATATATATTCAAAAGACCCCCCCCATTTAAAAATGACTAGCATGATTTGATCAAATGGGGAATGAAATAAAGCAAAAAGTTTATAGTTTCAAAATTAAGAAGTAAATAAAAGCTGTGATTTGTTAAAAAGATTATATTTTTAATTTTTTGATCGATGGTTTTGAATAAAGTGTTATATCATTTTGCTTTCTTATCTCTCACACTAAAAAAATTAGATTATCCAATCATTAAGAAGAAAAGAAAAAAACGTTTGGGCTAAAATGAGGCAGTATGCAAATCAGACACAATGAAAAAGAAAGCTGTTCTATCAATTCAGAGAGAGGTAGATCAAATTGGATTTTTTTTAAGTGTATTACTCAATTCTGACTTTCGTCTCCTTAAAATATAGCTTTTACAAACACTTAAAAATGGAAAAAGAAAGTGTTATTAAGGGAATTGTAATGATAAAAGAGTAAACTAACAGCTTCAACTCTCCATACCAAGCCATGATTTTACAAGATAATGCTATCTAGATGAAATACCCCCCCCCATCTTTTTGAATAGATCAGACTGGTCAACTGGAAGGTAATTATTTTATAAAAATATTTGAACATCTTTATTACAAATTATAAATTGAAATTATGAAATAGCTGCACAAAAATTATTTTATAAAAATATTTGAACATCTTTATTATAAATTATAAATTGAAATTATGAAATAGCTGCACAAAAATTACTTTATAAAAATATTTGAACGTCTTTATTATACATTATAAATTGAAATTATGAAGTAGTTGCACAAAAATTATTTTATAAAAATATTTGAACATCTTTATTATAAATTGAAATTATGAAGTAACTGCATAAAAATACGTTTGTTACTGGAAATTTATAAATGAGAATTATGAATGATGTAGCTGCATGAAAATAGAAAATTATAAATGAAACTTATGCACATTTACACTGACTGGATTATGAATAATCCACAAACTCAGAATTGTTCACATTATTTGTTTTGATAATTATAAATAAAATAATAAAAGACTATATGAATTGCAAATAAACTATTGATCAACAAACTGCTTCTAACTTTTTCATAAATGAAATTAAAATGAGTCATCACATGGATAGGAATGAACTTTGTTAAAATGAATTGCAAATGAACTATTGATCAACAAACTGCTTCTAACTTTTTCATAAATGAAATTAAAATGAGTCATCACATGGATAGGAATGAACTTTATTAGAACTTGTTGTTGTTTAATAAAATTATTGTTACTAAAAATTAAATTTGGTTATCCAGTTGTCTAACTCTGTTTTGTTTTATTGCATCACTCATCAGTTATAGCACTTGTTCATGAGAATCTCATGCCTTCTGAGCTACGTCTGGCATAACTAGACCTAGGCAAGTCAGGTTGTAGTGAGACGGAACTCTAATGGCGCTGTTTGGAAAACCAAACATAGAAATGTTTAGATACTTCCAGTCTCTATGGTACTACATCCTCTGATGAGCAGGAAATATTGTTGTAGGGGGCGTTAACATATGCATTGGGGAATGCCAATTGATAGTTCTTTCCTGCAGCATGCTCATCAGAAAATTGTTACAACTGATGTAATAAAAGGGTTGTATGGGGGTCCGGTTACATTTGGCACCCAATGTGGGGCCTTATCTAGCTAGACTACTCATAGACATAAGCAGATCACGATTCTGTGATATGAACAGTGCATATGATGCAGTGATGTGATTTGTTCAAGAAGGGTGGAAAAATAAAAGTTTAAAAGAAAAACAACACAAAAATGAATGGCATAGAGAATAAAACAGGCATTTTGAAGAACATGGAGTTAAATCATGGTGTGGATGGAGAGAGAAGCTTATCAAAGTTGAAATAAAAAAATACAAATAAACTGTAGAATAAAATATTGATGAAAACCAGATCAAAATCAAAAAAAAAATGAATACAAAAAGCATAGAGGATCTTCCTGAGAAAGAAGATAAACAAGAAGCCAAAGCAGATGAGGAATCAGAGAAAACAGGGGAGACATCCATGTTAGCCCAGTTAATGGGAATTATAAAAGCAGACCAAAAGAAAAGAGATGAACAAAAAGAAGACAATATCAAACAACGAGAACAAGATAACAAAAAAAGAGATAAACAAAGAGAAGATGATATCAAACAACGAGAAGAAGATAAGAAGCAAGCAATAGAAGTAAACCAAAGAATAGAAAAACAAATTATAGAAGCAGTGGAAAATCAAAATGAAAAGTTCAACCAGTTGATAAAGGAAATAATTCAGTCTAAAAAATTGGATGAGGAGGAAACTTTGGAATTTCCAACCAAAGATATTTTAAAGGAATCACAAATTGAATATCCTATTACTGATGAAGCAAAATTTGAGATTGTTAAAAAGGAAGAAATTGAAATTACAAAGGGTGATCTTGAAATTGTCAGTCTACATTCAGGAAAACTTCTGATTGTGGAATACACCTCTAAAATTGAAATGAAAGAAGCAGTATATACAGAAGCTGAGACTGAAATATCAAACACAGCAAAAGAATTTCAAATGGATGAAAATAAATCTAATAAAGCAAAATTAAAATCTTCTGATCTTCAAGAAGATGAAAAACATGAAAATGAACATAATCAAAAACTTAATTCTCATATAACTAAGGAACTGTCCAATATAGAAGAAAATGTTTCAGAACAATTGTCTGATATATGCTATGAAATAGTAACAGAGGTAGAGAAAGAAACCATAAATTGGAAAGAAAAGTGTGTTAGTCCTCAGCCATATATAAAAATTATAAACAAAAGCTTAATAAACTCAAATCAAAAATTGAGTACAGAAAAAAAAATATATAAAGACAGTTATTAAAAATATAGTTGCTTACGCAGGAAAAGACACCAAAAAGGAATCTAAAAACTCAGGATTTATCAGTGTGAAAAAAATTAAGCAACAAGAAACCTTTACAAATACCAAAAAGATAATTACTGTGGCAAAAGAACCATTTAAAAAGAAACTTTTATGTAAAAATGAAGTACCACCATGGAAGAGGAACAGGAGAAAATCCACAGATGGTGTTCATGGTCCATATCGGACATGTATAATTAGAAGATCAAACAGTAACAAGGATCTCCAAAGAAAATACAGAAGTGAAGAAGCAAGACACCACAGTAATGTTAAACATGATAAATTTTCAACAAAAAGATGATCCAAAAGTATGTCACCTCATAATACAAAAGAGGACTATAGGAGAACTGATTATGATCCTCAGTCTCCCAAACCAGGTTGCAGTTATAATTCAGAATAAAATAGAGATAGCTGATGGAAAAAGTTTGTGAGTGTGATGTAGTGATGCATGAACTTGTGTTTTTCATGTTGAGATGGTGGATGATTGAGCGGAGCTGCTTAGATGCATTGTGTTATGATGCTCCGAAGTATATGCTCGGCACTATCCAGACCTGGATGTTGTGCTCCAAGAGTAGTCCAGCAGTGCGTATATATAGGTCTCATGTATAGGCCTTGGTCTCATGAATAGGCCAAATGATAGCCCCTAAGACTCACAGAAGCTGAGCAGTGTTGGCTGAGTGCCAAATTGTGTTTTTTTCCCTCTGGCTCCTACTCTTGGTTGGATGATACTTCTAGGTACAAGAGAGGTAGTGCTTAAAAAATGAGATATTTTCTCGTGACATCATGGGGCGGTGCATGCTGGTAGTTTGTGCTTGGCCATCTACTTATCCTGGCATTGGAGGCTACTGTTAATGTATTCACTTTTCCAGCTCATCTTACCATTTCATCAGCACATCTAAAACCAAGCAGTAATGAGAAATGATGTGTATAGTATATGGAATGAAATCATACTTCCCAGGCGATTTCATCCCAAAATTTGGTTGGGGGTAATGAAACAGATATACTGTTCCTCATATATATATTCAAAAGATCCCCCCTCCCATTTAAAAATGACTAGCATGATTTGATCAAATTGGGAATGAAATAAAGCAAAAAGTTTATAGTTTCAAAATTAAGAGGTAAATAAAAGATGTGATTTGTTAAAAAGATTATATTTTTAATTTTTTGATCGATGGTTTTGAATAAAGTGTTATATCATTTTGCTTTCTTATCTCTCACACTAAAAAAAATTAGATTATCCAATCATTAAGAAAAAAATAAAAAAAATGTTTGGGCTAAAATGAGGCAGTATGCAAATCAGACACAGTGAAAAAGAAAGCTGTTCTATCAATTCAGAGAGAGGTAGCTCAAATTGGATTTTTTTTAAGTGTATTACTCAATTCTGACTTTCATCTCCTTAAAATATAGCTTTTACAAACACTTAAAAATGGAAAAAGAAAGCGTTATTAAGGGAATTGTAATGATAAAAGAGTAAACTAACAGCTTCAACTCTCCATACCAAGCCATGATTTTACAAGATAATGCTATCTAGATGAAATAACCCCCCCCCATCTTTTTGAATAGATCAGACTGGTCAACTGGAAGGTAATTATTTTATAAAAATATTTGAACATCTTTATTATAAATTATAAATTGAAATTATGAAATAGCTGCACAAAAATTACTTTATAAAAATATTTGAACGTCTTTATTATACATTATAAATTGAAATTATGAAGTAGTTGCACAAAAATTATTTTATAAAAATATTTGAACATCTTTATTATAAATTGAAATTATGAAGTAACTGCATAAAAATACGTTTGTAAATTTATAAATGAGAATTATGAATGATGTTGCTGCATGAAAATAGAAAATTATAAATGAAACTTATGCACATTTACACTGACTGGATTATGAATAATCCACAAACTCAGAATTGTTCACATTATTTGTTTTGATAATTATAAATAAAATAATAAAAGACTATATGAATTGCAAATAAACTATTGATCAACAAACTGCTTCTAACTTTTTTATAAATGAAATTAAAATGAGTCATCACATGGATAGGAATGAACTTTGTTAAAATGAATTGCAAATGAACTATTGATCAACAAACTGCTTCTAACTTTTTCATAAATGAAATTAAAATGAGTCATCACATGGATAGGAATGAACTTTATTAGAACTTGTTGTTGTTTAATAAAATTATTGTTACTAAAAATTAAATTTAGTTATCCAGTTGTCTAACTCTGTTTGTTTTATTGCATCACTCATCAGTTATAGCACTTGTTCATGAGAATCTCATGCCTTCTGAGCTACGTCTGGCATAACTAGACCTAGGCAAGTCAGGTTGTAGTGAGACAGAACTCTAATGGCGCTGTTTTGAAAACCAAACATAGAAATATTTAGATGCTTCCAGTCTCTATGGTACTACATCCTCTGATGAGCAGGAAATATTGTTGTAGGGGGCGTTAACATATGCATTGGGGAATGCCAATTGATAGTTCTTTCCTGCAGCATGCTCATCAGAAAATTGTTACAACTGATGTAATAAAAGGATTGTATGGGGGTCCGGTTACAATATATATATATAATATTATAAATCGATGTCTGTATTGCTTCAAAATAATATATGCAAATTTATAAATAAATATTTAAAAATACAGTATTTAAAAGCTTATAAAAATATATGTATAACCGTCACTTAGGAGCGCTTTCAACTAACTTGTAGCTTTGTCAACTATCATGTTTAAAATGTCAGCTTTCCCATAATTCTAAGATGTCAACTTTCCCATAATTCTGTGATCTTAATGTTTGCTGCTTGCCTATTAACCAAATGTTGCTTGTATTTACATATCAACATCGCCTCTTTAATTTTCCTTTTATTATTATTTCTTTCAGTTTCCAATATTTTTATGTTGTTATAAGTAAAATTGAAACCATATATACATGATTTATTATGGTCATAAAAGAAAGAAGCTGATAAATTATCATTATTTTTAAAATTTTGTTTTGTATTTTGAACCCTTTTAAATAACAATAAGTGTTCCTTTTTTTTTTCCAATGTGCACCTCGATTCACCTATATATCCATGGCCACACCCACATGTCCATTTGTAAATGATACAATTTTTATTTGTAAATAAAGTTTTATCCTTTGAATTGTTTATTAATTTATTTAATGTAGGTGGTGCATAAAATGCAATATCACATATTCCTTTATAAATTTTCTTAATGAAACTTGCCTGTTGATTTGAAATATATGGTATTGATATCCACAATTTTTTATCAGAAGAATTAACACTATTACTATTTTTATATTTATAAGTAAAATTTTTAATAGTATAATAAACAGGCAAGTTTCATTAAGAAAATTTATAAAGGAATATGTGATATTGCATTTTATGCACCACCTACACCACCTACATTAAATAAATTAATAAACAATTCAAAGGATAAAACTTTATTTACAAATAAAAATTGTATCATTTACAAATGGACAAGTGGGTGTGGCCGTGGATATATAGGTGAATTGAGGTGCACATTGGAAAAAAAAACAAAGGAACACTTATTGTTATTTAAAAGAGTTCAAAATACAAAACAAAATTTTAAAAATAATGATAATTTATCAGCTTCCGTCTTTTATGACCATAATAAATCATGTATATATGGTTTCGATTTTAATTAGAACAATGTAAAAATATTGGAAACTGAAAGAAATAATAATAAAAGGAAAATTAAAGAGGCGATGTTGATATGTAAATACAGGCAACATTTGGTTAATAGGCAAGCAGCAAACATTAAGATCACAGAATAATGGAAATGTTGACATCATAGAATTATGGGAAAGCTCACATTTTAAATGTGATAGTTGACAAAGCTACAAGTTAGTTGAAAGTGCTCTTAAGTGATGGTTATACATATATTTTTTATAAGCTTTTAAATACGGTATTTTTAAATATTTATTTATAAATTTGCATATATATATATATATTTCAATTATATATATATATATATATATATATATAATCATTTCAATTAAAGCAATAAATCATATATATATATATATATATATAATCATTTCGATTAAAGCAATTATATGATAATGCCATGACTTTTTATTGTAGTGTCTCCTAGCATAAGCTCAAGTAATCATTGGTATCAAGGGCACATAAAATCTCTATCTATATTATTGATTACATTACCACCATCAGATCAGTTTTTGACTATTTATTTTTTCAGTGACTGCTATAGAAGTCATAGATTGATTTCAATTTCCAAGATTTTACAAATGGATATTTCCATTTCTATAAGCTTTGGATACCATGTCTCATTAATAAAGACAAAAAGAAAAAAAATAAGATGAGAATTTAAATACTAAGAATAGACATTATTACTGATTATTACTGATTATTTAAAAATTACATGAGATGACACTAGAGTAGAAAGCTGTTTTTATTTATTATATTCAATTGCACATTAAATACATGCAAATGTAGATATAATATTGTATTTTTTATTTTTTAGTCATGATGTGATTACCAACAGGACAATTAAAAGTAGTTGTATGATCAATTCAAAAATTATTTCATTAAACATGAAAGTCAATGAAGATGATTTTATAGAAACTGATGCTCGAGCAATTATTGAATTGAATTTCTATCATTTAAAGGTAAGTTAATTTTTATTTAAGTCTGTCATTATAATTATTTACTATATGTGACTGAACAATTGAACCAGGTCCATTTAAAGTGAAACTGCTTAATTGAGTTTTAAGCTTTTTAACATAGTTTTACATTTTTATTTATTACGTGAACAGACTGGCCCTTTAAGCAGAGAGGAGAATGCCACCGATAGCATGCCTATCAACGATACTCTGATTAGACTGAGCTATGAAAAGCATAACACTATCACATTTCCAGACCATGGCCCACCTCAACCTCTAGATTCAAACCCCTACTAAACTGTTTATTTTTATTTTTTAAAATTCCAACTTACTTTTATACGCCCATGTATACATATTTAAATGTATCTTTAAAATCAACTCTTCTTTTACGCACATATATATTTTCATTTCTTTGTATAATTACATTAACTTTGACCCATATATTTTTCATTTCTTTAAATTAAACAATTTAATATAGTTATACAGAATTATAAGTAATTCTAGTTTGTAATTTGTATAAGCAAATAGTTATAAAAAAGATATTAAACAAATATAAGTTAGAAATATGAAGATAATAATTAAGTTGTTACATTTTTATTTACCATTGTCAAACTCACTCCACTCACAACTTTGATAACATCCCTCTAATATCAATACAATAATGATTATTACTAATCATTTTCTAAACTAGAGATTATCTCTAGCACATATAAGATTATCTCTAGCACATATATAAACTTTAAATCTTAGTTAAAGATTAATATATCTGATTTTTAATGGATAGATAGATAGATAGATAGATAGATAGATAGATAGATAGATAGATAGATAGATAGATAGATAGATAGATAGATAGATAGATAGATAGATAGATAGATAGATAGATAGATAGATAGATAGATAGATAGATAGATAGATGGGGACCTGGGCCAACTGATGAGTGCTGGTTCAACTTGAAATGCATTTTGGAGGTCATTTGTCTTTTATTGTATCTTTATTTATATGAATTTAAAAAGGATGGGGAAGTATGGTGGTTGTTTAATATATCTGTAATAATTAAGTTGTTAGATAAAACAAAGATAAATATTTTATTTATGATACACCAAAATATTGACTATTAACATTTAGCTGAATCTCATAAATTGTAGATGGATATCGTTGCAGGAAGATATAGAAGTTCAGATTTAATAGTACACAACATAAAATTTTTATTGGTTGTATTTTAGTAAATAGATTGAGAATAAAACCATAGGAAATTTGAGTTTGAGATCAAAAAACTATTCAATGACTTTATAAATATTATAGTAACATCTTCTTAGAAAAATAATAAAAATAAATAAAGATCAAAGGATGAATATCATAGATCCAAAAATAAACAAAAAGTAACTTTTTACCGTATTATAGTAAGGTTATTGTATTGAAACAAGAATGTAATAATTAATATTTTCCATTTGGTCGTTATAATTTAAAGTCTAATTTATTTATAATGTGTTAATAATTGTAAAAGAAGGGAGGAGGGAATGATTATCTAATGGAGAAACCTGATTTGTGATATAAAATTATATTTAACGGTAAATATCGCAACAGCACCATATTATATGAAAAGGTATTTTTTTTGTTATACTGTAAATATCCAAAAGATAAAAAAAGGGATGTGGGTATATAACTTTATTACAGTTGTTATTTTTTAAACTATTAGTTTAAAATGTTTATTATAATATCTTGTAAATAAAATGTTTAAAGTTGTTGTTTTAAAAGTTAACTTAAATATTAAGGGTTGCAGTTCTTTTGTGAGAGTCATTGTCACTACATCACATGAACCCAGGGTGTGCAGTTTGAGATTGTAATAAGAAAGTAATCCAGTATAGTACAATATAAGCATAATTTAAGAACACACTTCTTAAAAGAGATTTTCATTCAATGTAAACTGCCTTGATCACATAAGTAATCGATAATATTACAAATTATTAAAGGGTGCTTATTTATCAGGAATTAAATTATGAATTATTTATTATTGAAAGTAACCAATATAATGCTAATTTAGATAACAATATTAATTTTAAGAGTAAGTATTAGAAAACATAAATATAAAATAGTAGTACAATTTTAATTATAGATTGAGGTTATAAGTCTTTTCTTAATTGACACACTACCTATATGGTTCAGTAAAATCTCTCTTGATATTTTATAGGTGGGTCAAATAACTAATTAAAAAATCAATGATTATTCTGAGATCTCCTTAGAATGATATTGTTATTATTATTATTCTTAATGATAGTGTTATAAAAGTAAAATAATAAATGATTACCATACAATAAAATAACAATTCAACTTATTGAATAGATTAATTTAAATGTCATCATTATAAATATTTTTGCTAATGATTTAAGCATTATGGTTGGTCATGAGAGTATTTGGATGCTGAATAAGAAGGAGTGTCTAGGTATTTTTATGTCATCGGATAAATATTTTAATGTTTATTTAATGTTAAATGGTATGTAATCTTGTTAACAGGATAGGTGAGTCTCATAATCATTACAGTTGATTAAATATAGTTGAAAAAAATATTAAGACTATTAAATGATATAAGATAGAGTCTTAGTATAGCCTAATGTAGGAACTTGGCATATCTTCTAGGAATCATCATTCCATTGGCATGGTTTATATTATAATATATATATATATATATATATATATATATATATATATATATATATATATATATATATATATATATATATATATTGCTACTACTATATACCGTTACATAAATTATAATGGTCAGGGTGATGTGGAAGTTTTCTCATCTTACCGTATCTGCCGTACAGAACGCCACTAGGTTATTTGAACCTAGAAAATTTATAGAGTAGGCAGATCCACGCTCTTAAAAAAAAATCCAACTTTTATTTATCAAGACTGTCCACCCATGCCACTAGCTCAGGGAATAGCAGAGATTTATAATATATAATTTTATTTAAAATATATCTTCAATATTAAAAAATTAAAAGCCACTGCCAGTAATAATACACAAAAAAATTGTATTAATGCACATATATAAACATTTAAAATTGAGTAATAAAATGTATTATTTTAGATTGATTATTAATTTTTAAATTTAAATTATTAAGAAAGTCTGCACAGATGCACATTCTGCTTCAGAGCGGAAACAATCTTTAATTTTTATCTATATCTTTCATCTGACTTTTTAATTATATAAGATCCCCAAGGGCTAGTTTGTTTTTCGATAATTAATAACACAATCATTTCCATTTTGAGATTTCAGGAATTAATTAATACCTGTTTCTATTATTGACTTACGTTACTTTTTACTAAAATATTTTATATTAGGATCTTTTTTTTTTTTTATAAAAAAAGTACGTTCAACTACTTTTTTTTTTTATTTAAAAAAAAAATACTTTTAAAGTTTTGCATCTGTGCGAATATATATATGCTTAACAACTCTTTAATTTTTTAGCTTTTAGTTTTTATTTACGACTTAAGTTTTTATTTTAATCTTAAATTAATGTAACGGCATATTATATACCACTACAATATATATAGTACTCGAAGCTGAGGGTGCTATAAAACTGCATCTATGAAATACTCATGTGAATGTGACAGGATCTATATTGGTGAGCCCAATAGGTTCATTATAAAGTGATTGAAAAGGAACAAATTGATGATTACAAAAGAGAAAACAGATGCGTCTAAAGTAGCAGACCATATATGTGCCAATAAACATATGTTGGTTCATTATAAAGTGATTGAAAAGGAACAAATTGATGATTACAAAAGAGAAAACAGATGCGTCTAAAGTAGCAGACCATATATGTGCCAATAAACATATGTTTGGGAAATCCAATCATATTGGATAGAAAGGGAAAGGTACAAAAAAATTCAAGGAAACTGTACACATAATGATGGCAAATAATTCAATATGTCACACTGACTATACATGATGGCTAGAACCATTAATGTTATAGATAATTCTATGAAACTACTACTGATTGTTGTTTTTATTCATTTGATTATAGATCTACTTAAAATTTAATATTCACTATTCTAAAACTCCATATTCAATTCTGATGTTAGTACTATTACTATTCAGGCCAAAAACACTTGGAGAAGAAAAAAATAATAATGCTTCTTGATACATTGTGTATATATACCCTATATGCTATTACTAAGACATTTATGTAATTGGAAAATTTAAATAAAGTTGTTTTTTTTCTAAAGACATTCAATAATTAATATTAGATGATGAAAATATTCCAACATATAAATGCAACTAAAATGCTATAATCACACACTTTCAGACAAACATATAGATAAATACTTCTTAAATATAACCAGATGATTTTTAGATCAACATGAAAACTGAAGTTTAACAACGTAATGTAAACTTAAATTTGCTTAAATAAATTTAATTAAAATTGATAGTGATGATAATATTCAAACCATATCTAACTTAATTAACTACTTTATATGAGGTATCTTTGCTATATTTTCTGATTATCATACATCAAATCATTATTCAGAAAACTGCATTATTGTTCATTTATAAGTGTGTTTGAATTACATCCATTCTAATTTAGAGCAGCACTTTCTTCTCATAAGTAACACCTATGGTTACCTACTGGCAACACTATCACAGTTTTCTCTGGTAAAAACCAATTTTTTCATCACTCAGAACATAATTTTTCAGAATCTATAGTAAATTGCTACATATGGAGTTAGAATTAGACCAATGAGACAAGGTCCTGCAGGCAATCAAATAATTTACATAATATTTTTCTATATAAGACAATTTCAATTGATGAATATTTAAATAAAATATTTCCATATCATTGTAATTCTTTTTAAAAGCACATTGTAAAAATAACTTAAAATTCAGATACATTTTAGTCTCCCACTGTTTACAAAAACCTTCCTTTCTATATTGACATTTAATATCAATGCAATTAATTTTATGTGTAGAAATTAATAATACATTAATATTTAACAATGATCAAATATAATTATCTAGTTATATAAAGTATATCTATTTTCTGTGTGATATTGGCATTTATAAAATATAAAAAATAAACTTAATTTATTGACAACCATATCTTTGAAGAAAAAAAGTGATAATGATCTATTGCAAGGAGGTACAATTGTTGTAACTGAAATTTTTCCAAGTAGGAGAGAGAAACAACTGTTATAACTGAATTATTCCCATGTTTTCTAGGTTTATCAGCATAGTACTGATGCACATCCTGACTCTCAAAGATATTTTCTTCTTTTTTCTTTCTCTATCTTCTACATATAACAACATACCCATCAGAGAACATAATGTTCTATCAATCTCAGCTGTTTTTTCTCTAGCAATTTCTTTAGTTATCTTTTTCCTTTATCTAGTAATTCAAGCTAATGCTTTCTTTCTTTCTTCTAACTTTAATTAATTTTTTAAAATAAGTTTAATTATTTGTTACTCTCCCCTTCTTCCTAAATAATATTTTATTTATTTTTAAGTGTAAAATTAATGTCTGACTTATTAAAAAACAAACCTTTAAATTGTATTTATATTCTGAGCATTGTAAAATGTTTAAATTATATATGCATATTCTCCTTATCTCTTCTTTAAGAAAGTGTAAACATTTTATTTCTTAGTTCCTTCTAAACTAATATTCACCAAAAAAAATACATTTTTTTAAATATAAATACAATATGTACTTTTTACTTCAAACAATTTATAGCATTTTTAAAAATTATATATACACACATACAACATAATGTTTTGACTATCCTGCAGTCTTCTTCAAAGTAGTGATATAATAATAAACAAAATAAAATAAACATATAAATAATATAATAAACAAATGTAATTAAAAATAAAAATAAGTAACAAAATATAGTTGTTTGTGAATACATATAAGGACAGGACTATAATGTATAATCCATATTCATTTTAAATTTAAATTTAGTGTTGTATATTTATTTTATATTATAAACATTATTTTCTTTTATTAGTTTTAATTTATCACATAAAATTTCTTTTACTTTTATAATATTTTGTGTTACTTATTTTTAATTTTTAATTACATTTGTTTATTATATTAGTTCTGAGAAAGACTGCAGGACAGTTGAAATGTCAGGTTGTGTGTTTATAAATATAATAAAAATTGCTATAAAGTTTTTGAAATAAGATGAAAAAAATGTAATTATATAAAATATTATAATAAAACAAAGAAGGTGATAGATTAGTAACTGACATTTGTGATTTCTTTATAACAAGACATATTACCCTTAAGATCTGTGCATATTTATAAATGCTTTCATTTTGATAAATTCCTTTTAAAAAGTACTGATATTAATAAAATATTATTTCATTTTTTTTAATGTTATTTAAATTACATTATCAGTTTTAACAAGTATAAATCATCAATCATGGGAATCTCATTTTCTTACTATATTTATGTGGTTGTTTTAAAACCATTTCATCTATTGCTATATTTTGAATTAATATTGGTTGTAAGATCAATGGACACCATACGTGGCTAAACTTATATCATTACAATATATATATATATATATTGTAGCAGTCTGGTTTGTACATTTGCTCAATAGACCAAAAGTCCAAGCCAGAGATCCAAAAGCTGACCAAGTCAGGATAGTAATATTCTACATCTAATCATACCTCAACTCTCTTACCCATGCATCCGAGACAACCCATTGTGAATGATATTCCTGAGGTTACACTCAATATCCCTTTATTCATATTCCAGCAATAGCAAAGCAGTAAAACATAAGACACTCCTCTATTACATCATATTATATAACTTAACTAGTGATTCATAATGTAATGAGCAATAATGGAGACTGAGATAAATTTATATTTTATAAATTTAATGTAACACTTAATAAGTTATAAAGCAAATAAATTATGTACAGATTGCTTACATGCAGGTGAGTGAATACTCAGGGTTACAAAGGATATACTGAAGCAAATTATATAGTGCTCACATGCAGGTGAGTGGATACTTAAGTTTACAAAGATATTAATGAATAGTCAGTAAATGATAATGCAAATATATATATATATATATATATATATATATATATATATTGCATTATCATTTACTATATATATATATATATATATATATATATATATCCACTGCTCACACACAGGAGTGTGAATACCTAGATTTAAAAAATGCTTAATGTGATGATTAGCAAATGGTAAACAAAGCCAATTATATTTGCTCACATGCAGGTGAGTGAATTTTAGGGTTGAAAAATGTCTAATTAATTTATGACTTTGCAGAACTAACAATATGCTTATACTATCTATTATGTAATAACCCATGCTATGATTTACATATTAAAAATCAGTAAGAGTTAAAGTGATCAATTTATTGGTAATTGATTGGAATTATATTATTAAGTTTAAACATAACTTATAATAATAGTAAGATTATATATCCCTAATTACTACAAGGATAAACACATTAATTCAGATTCCGAATCAGATCAAAGCCAATATTAAACTTCTATGGGAAGTTAAACTGATGTTGGGGAGTCAAACATCAAATTCTAGGGCATTATAAACTATAGTATCATAATATATGCACCACAAATTTGTTCTTAATTGAGGTTCATTACCTAGTAATCAGTTTTTCAGACCACACCACTTGCTATAATATGAAAAGGCCTTTTTATTCAAGTGAACAGACAGTGGCTTAATGAGCTCTTGGAACAATTTGATTTCTTCAAATACAAGTAAATGTCACAGTTAATTATCATAAATGTACCTTTGAAGGTTTTTGCAATGCTATATATTCAGAGGCTTTTACTATATGGTAAAACTGAACTGATTTCAGACCCATATAGCTATGTGATTTGTTAGGCTGAGTTTGAAGACATTTACATATCTAATAAATTCATGCTTTCAAATTGACAGAAATATGTTTGATAGGTGCTGAGTTTAGAGTTGGTATTTTAGGTCTAGTTTCTAGTCTCCCAACCCTTCACTAACATGAGCCAATAAGCTCAAAACCAGCTGGTCTGGAGGTGGGTGACAATGATAAAGATTTTGAATTCTATATCTTTTGGCATTTATGTAAACAAAGCTTGTTTGGAGCTGATTGGTAAGCTCCATCTAGTGATCATAGAATGCAAGCTTAAAGGCAAGTCACAAAATTTGTAACTTGTTTTGATTATCATAAATGTACTTTTGAAGGTTTTTGCAATGCTATATATTGCAGAGGCTTTGATTATATGGTGAAACTGAACAAATTTCAGACCCATATAGCTATCTGATTTGTTATGCTGAATTTGAAGACATTTATGTGTCTAATAAATTCATGCTTTTAAATTGATAGAAATGTGTTTGATAAGTGCTGACTTTAGAGTTGGTATTTTACATCTAGTTTTTAGTCTCCCAGTCCTTCACTGATGTGAGCCAATAAACTTGAAACAAGCTGGTCTGGAGGTGAGTGACAATGATAGAAATTTTGAATTCTATCTATTTCAGCATTTATGTAAACAAAGGTTATTTGGCGCTGATTGGTAAGCTCCATCTAGTGATTATATATATATATTTATATATTTTGATAATATATATATATATATATATATATATATATATATATATAGTATTAATTGATCAAAAATTAGATGTAATATTTTTCAAACTTATGTTTCTTCACAATGCTTTATAAAACATACAAAATAAAAGAGAAAAAAATGTTACATGTTAGATAAGGCAAACAATAAAGTTGATTTTAAATAAAATTGTACTTTAATACAAAATTATTATTAATCCACGTGAACTTTAAATTATTTTCAGATAACAAGTTTAGCTTTTTTTTTTTAAGTAAGTGTTCCAAAGAATTGTTGTCACATATGAGAATATAACTACTCTTAGTATAGTGAGTAGCCCCCATGTCAGATAAGTGTAATAATAAAAGAATATGACTTTAAAATAATGTGATTACAGTAATTAGTGGAGTAGCATTCCTGTCTTTTAAGTGATCAGCTCACGTTACCTTTACTTTTAAATCATTATTGTCATTGGAGAATAATACCTACTGATGAATCGATCCCTTACGATAAGTAGATATTTGATTTATTTTCCCCATAATGGTATAGTAAACATTTTTGATCTCTTTATTTCATCTTATTTCTAGTCTTATTATATTTCTTATTGTTCATGATTATTCAAAAATTGCCCTGGCTTAAATTTTTATTGACTCTTTTTGTGATTAACATCAGCTTTTACATATCTAAAAAAAAAAAAAAAAAACAAAGTTTCAGGTGAAAACAGAAACTAAAACATGTATATATATCATCAATTTTTTATTAAATAAATATTACATTGTTTTACAAAACGTTATCAATACTAAAAAAGTACTTAAAAAAAAAAAAAAACTTCACAAGATAAATCAATTTACTTTAAGAACATAAAACAAAAAAAAAAAAACCCTTATATTTTTAGAATGTATTAAATCGATAAAAATAAATATGTAAAGCATATTTTGAAAATATTTTATTAAATAAATTTTAATTATCTTCATCATATAAATTGTAATTATCCAAATTGTACTTACTTTTTACTTTAGAAAAACTAATAAAAAAAATCACATTTACTTAACTCAAATATTTATTTATTTACTTCAAAGTTTTCGTGAGAAAAAAAAAAAACAATTTTAAAATAAAATTATTCCAGGAGTTTTGATGAACTTCTAATGGCTTGATTTAAAAAGTAAAAAAGAAAGCTGCGGAAATTACTATCATTTACTGGCAGCAGATTATATAATACAGAGTTGAAAAATTAAAGATTTTAATAAAAACCACAGCAGAGATGTTTTTAATTGAACTAAATCAGTTTGAGAAAATGGAAGAAAGCATTCACTTTATTGGCTAAACTGCTATTGCTTAAAACTGCTGGGAAATAAAGCAAAACAAGTCTGTAGCAAGTTAATGGCTGTTAAAAGTAGAAAGATTTATTTCAACTACTTGGGCTAAGGTTATCTGCTTTTTTTTTTTTTTTTTAACAGAATAGTAAGTAATATATATATACACAGAGACACTTAAATGTCTTCATGTACTTATGGTAAAATTTATATTTACTTGGATATATAATATAATGGAAGGAAACTGGTCTTCACACTTGTGCTATAGATTTAACATATACTAGGCTGTCAATAAATACCATTTTTATTTATAATATTGATAATAATCATCATCAAAAGATCAAAGATTGTACATCTCGAGTAATGAAAGCAGTTTAAAAATTTCTGATAACAAAGGTACAATGTAGTTTGTTGCTCTAGATTTCACATTAAATATCACATGAGAATCCGAGCAGGAAAGACTGAAATGAGATGCAAATTTTTAGTTGTAGATTGGCAGAGTTAAAGCTATAAAAATCTGGATCGATGCTCAGCAAAATGTAATAAAACAAATCACTTGAATGGAACTATGTGTTCAATCTGACATTTGGTTGGTCTCTTGAATAACTAATATAAATTGAATAAACTTATAATGTTGAAATTAAGAAAGCTCGCACATAGCACTTGACTAATATTGTTATATAAAATTATTAAAAATCAAAACAGAAACATATTTATATAAAAATTCAATTTTTGAAAAGGTAATTTAAGCAGCTTTAGTACATTTTAAAGTTTAGACTGGTTTTATTATCCAGTCTCAAGATTTGTGGTAAAGATCTAAGTAATCTTACACTTAGGAATAATATCAGTTTTGCCACACTAGTCGATAAATAGTAATATTTTGCTAGTTTGAAGAGAGGATTAAAGTAAATTTAAAATTAACATTTAACAAATAAATATTGCTTAAGGATATTATTTTTGATGGGGGGAAGAAGTAAACAATTGACTTTACTTGGATCAATGATATTCTATTATGGTATATAAAGTAACATAAATGTATAAAAAATAAATGGATCACAGTGAGTGTAATAGGCTAATCATTATATTTAAAAAGTCCACTCTTATTTTTAAAAGGTAAGCTTTATTTATTTTGTTGATTTTTGAATTTGATTGAAAGTTGTAAAATTTGGATTTCAAATTTTAAATAGCAGCAAAGACTGTGAATAAATGAGAATATTGGAAGAAACAAAAACAAAAAGAGAAATGAATCAAATCCAGACTGAATTATTAGTATATAAATATAAAAAGAATACAACTTACATTTTTCCCCATATGTCATAGCATTGGACAGGAGGCGAACCTGCAACAACCATCTGCATCAAATTGCTTGCTTGCAAGGCATATGCACTGACCTCTTGACTAACAATGCTTGACAACTTACATTTTTACATAAGAATATCTAATAATGATATAACTCTTAGAAAAAGTAGTGAAAGTCTGATACAGTATTGTTAGGAACTTAAGCTGACTATAACAAATAAAACTAATTATGAAAACGACCTGAGAAAAACTACAAATAATTTCTCTGGCTACAAATAGAGTTCCTCCTAAAATAAATAAACAAATTATATATATAGTGCTGAACAATCTTATAAGATAAAACAGTAGTTATAAATCTGAGCACATATGAAATCCTTGTCTGGACAACACAAGATAAAAATAATCCTTGCAAATTACATCCATTGAGATAGTCAGATGAAATGAGAAAAAATATTTCATCATTAAGGACAAATAAGGTGTGCACAGTATTTGAGAAATAATAAAGTCATGCATTCTGAAATAGAATATCATTGGTTTAAAATAACGATGATGAATATTGACACAATCTTTTGTTTGAATACCTCAATCCAGTCACAACAGATTACTTGAAGTCATCAAAATTATTTATAAAAGCATTGTAAAAAGATACTGAAAAATATAAGAATATTATATTGTAAGGTATAAAGCGACAGTGGGGAATTATTTTAAATCTAATGACAATGTACGATTTTATAGAAGGAAAAAAAAAATCATATTTCAAGATAACAATCCCCTAAATGATAGATTGATTTTTAGTTTTAAAGTATATGATGATTATTCAAATATAAAATTCTATAATTAAAAATTCAACAGTAGCTGCATAATAGTAATAAGAATTTGGAATATTTAAAAAGGAAATTCGACATGATAATGGTATTGAAAATTACAAATTAAAGTAAATGGTAGAATTAAAAGATTACTTTTTGTTATACTGTTTTCATACTCACACACACATATGTATATATTATATATATATATATATATATATATATATATATATATATATATATATATATATATATAGTAATTATATGGATGAAATAAAAGATGATGGGAAATCATCATCATATTCATAGAATAGTCACAATCATCAATGATACCTATAAACTGCAATCCATGATGATAATCAGTTAATCCACAATTCTCATTTGTAACTGGATTTAAAGGAGGTATATTACAAAGAGGGCCAAACTTAGGGATAAATATAACAATCTAGATCTTTATACCTAAGTACTAATCTATCACTCATAATAAAAATAATGCTAGGGCATTGATATGTGCTGGTCATTATCAATGCTCTGGCCACATGGTATCATTAGACTACCAGTCAAATATAAAAGTTTTTTTTTTCAAACAAAAAACTTGAATGGAGTGAATGAACTTTAAAGGTAATATGTTTACATTAAACAGAGAACTACCTAAATACCTAAACACAAACATAACTCCCAACATATATTTAACATAAATATTATTGCTCTAAACTAAGTTAGAAAGCAAAAACTCTAGAAATTATGCCTATGAATAAGAGAAAGATACAGGTATATGTTTAAACTCTTTTAATTTAAATAGGTTTACCAGGATAATTCAAAAATTTCAAAAACCCTAAACTGTAAGTAAATCAAGTCACACATACCGCAATTCGTAGAATAGATTGTTGAAAAAATAAAAACATTAACATCATTATTTTTAAAACAATTATTTAATAAACTAACATAAATTAATCGGAAAAATTGCTAAAAATACTATGCTAATATGATATTTCCAATTCTCATACATTTTATTAAAAAAATATAACTTTTTACAGAAAACATGTTTAACCAGTTGATTTTTTACTAATTAAATTAATCTATCTTTATTTTCATTATTTATTTTTTAATAACTAAAACTGGAAAACAACTTTTAACAATAAGAAATAAAGAATTTGTAAATTAGCTTAAAACCCATTTTATAATTTTGGAGAAAAAACAACATAGACAAAATGTTTGCTAAAATTAGTAATTATACCCAAGTCTTTTTTTGTGCAGATTTTTAAATGCGATTCCTGTTTCTTTTTAATATCTCTTTATGAAGTTTTCTTTTATGTGATAAAGAAGTTTATATTTCACTTTAAATCGGGATTTTCCATTTTATATACACACATTAGATTTTACATACTTTAAATGCCTGTTGGAAAAAGGTTTGGTAATAAATTTAGATACTGTAGAAGATTTAGACAAAGATAATGAAACAGAAGTGGAACCTATTCATTTCACATGAAAAATGATTTGATAAATTCTTCAACTTGACATGAATTATGAATGAGCTCTTAAATTCCAATGAAAGCTAAATAATTGTATGTCTGGATATTGTGAGCTTCATAAACAATTAGTAAAATTATCATCTCAAAGTTTAATCGTCAATGACATTGTTGACAGAAAACCATTAATTAAACACAGTGAGAGACTGAAATTGACACTAATTGTATTTCCTTTTGTGATGAATCTGATTTCTTATCTGTTCACAAATGTACCCACATATTGTCAAATAGCAATAATGATTAAAATATGTATCCAAAAATGTAAAACAAATTACACATAAAAACATCATTTTGAATAAAATTAAATAGTTATTAAAAAAAGTGTGTCTTATATCAATTTTTTTCAAATATTTGAAACTTTTTATTAGTCAACCCTTATTTCCTTATTTTTTATGCAAATTTTAGAGTAATTTTACATTGGTGATTTGCATTTATGCGATTTTTGAAAATTATGGAACATATCCCACATTTTTCAATGTAAGTTAAGTCTATTTTTGTGTGATTTCTTTTATGCAGGTTTTTTGTGGAATCTATCAACCACATAAAAAAAGACTCAGATGTATTACCAATTGCTACTTAATTAAAAAATTATCTATAAATTATAATATAATATGCACATCAAAATACCTTTTATCATGGATTTATTTTTCTTTAGAGTTTAAGGTGGTTGTAATTTTCAGATTTTCCATACTGGTTTTCTTCTTTTAGGCTTATCCATTAATTTTTACTTGCAGTTAAACAAACAGAAAAAAGTAACCATTTCTTAATCTATTAATTTTCAGATTAGGCTAATACATAAAGACAAAAATATGCTTGTGGATGAAAATAAGGTTTGTTGTAGATTACTTCAGGAATATTCATCTAAATTTTTTTTAATGAACAGGTAACATGATAATATATGATAATGTTAGGCTACTTGCTAAAGCTTAGCACAATGCTTTTTTAACTCAATTTTTAAAAAAAACTATTTTTTCTTTACTTGTAGTGAGAGGAGTCTTGCTTTTACATGACAAAATTAAACATTGATCAATTGAATATATTTTTACAAAAAAAAAAGATTGTTTAGTTATTTCCCTCTTGTTTAATAAAAAAGTTCCTGTGTCTGTTTTACTCTTATACCAAAATTGAGATAATCTTTTAATTATAATGATTTAAAAAACTGCATTTTGTTTTGAAGAGAGATAAAAAAAATAAAAATAACCAACTCTTAATTAATTAAAACAAAATGTTAAAAATCTTTTCTTTTAAAAATATGATAAAAAATAAAATTTTGTCTATTTGTCTCTTTTATTTTTTAAAAATTAAACCAGTAAATAATTACAATTAATGAAGAGAGAGAGAATATAAGAAATCATTTATTTGATTTTATACTTTTCTCTCTTAACAAATTATAATAATATTGATATTATTATTTAAAAAGCAATATTTGGAAATTCTCATATTATCATTTAACCCTTTTCCCGCGTCCGACGAGGCTCCTCGTCAACATCTGAAATCACTCTAACTCAGTTCGTTTTCATACGAAAAAATTCGTTAAATACGTATTGAATTCGTTTTTAAAAGTTCTGTACGATGGTGACATCTTCCGATTTATTTTAGAAGTAAAAAATAGAAAAAAAACGCATTTAAACCTAAACAAAGAAGGAACATTATTTGTGATTGGTTCTTAGCATGCTCTCAGCCGAAAAAGACATTCTGATTGGCTGGAAAGAACAAAGAAACTGCCTGATCAAAGAAAATAAAGAAAAACGCTGAGATTTTCATTTCGAATATGATTTAAATTATTATTAAATAATATTTATGGAAATTAAACATAATTTTCAGAGAGAATAATAAAAAACAAAATTATTTTCGAAAAATATTGAAGATTTTAGTACAAATATTGAAGTTGTAATAAAAAGAAATATTTACTTTTCTATAACGTAAAAGTCGATCTTTTTGTTTACATTATAACTTTTATGTTGCCGATATTGAATATCTTAGAATAAATAAATAGCAATTTATTTTTGAAAGAACTTTCGTTGTCTTCACAACCTTAAAAATTAATTATATACTTTTTATAAACGTATCTGAGTTGAATTTAATATTATAGGCGAATATGTTTTAACAATAGGCTTTGTCTTCAGTTTGTGAGTTGGCCAATTAAAAGATTTGATTTTTATCTGATACAACCAATGATAAAATTAGCGGTTTAAGGGTTAATAGAGAAAATATTTAAATAAATCACAAAGTTACTATTATGAAAAATAACATGACAATATTATATTTAGCATTTTCATATTAAGTAAATACATTTTCAATTTAAAAATATCGTAATATTCAACATAAAAAGAGTTGGCCACACTCTATCATATATATTCCAGTCAATTTATAATGAAATATCAAAAAGATATAATGAGAAATCCTGAGATTATTGAGGGAACAGGCCAGTTAGATCAGAAGAAATCAGTTACTCCTCAGAACAACTATGATTAACTACCAACCAGAATTATCAACAAGTAAAAATAATTATAAATACTAATTAATATTCAAAATACCATTAACCATTATGAATGACCAAAATAAAACTACATCATCACAAAAAAATCCAAATAATATCAACAGTCCATCATGTGACTGGATTGGAAATGGGTCTTCTGGAGACCAGGATAACTGTTGAGCCATTGCCAGCTTGGGTAATTATTTAAATATATTAAATTGGATACACCACTTATATCAAAATATATAAAAATAAGAAATAAGAAAAAACAATAATGTTGGGACATTAAAACATGCTGATCATCATCTGGCCACTTGTACTGGCCAACTATAAACCCAACTTTTAATAAGGCTAAAATAAAATATAGTGCATGGCTGTAAAGTGTATTATGTATTCTCTTTTGCCCCAACCACAATAATGATTAATCATCTCTAGATGCATCAAATCACTAATATACAACCCCATTCATATATCAGGCCATTATGCATGAATCCATTTCAGGGGAACACAAGCTCTTATGTGACCAAGAAATGATGGAAACAGATATTCTAAAAATCTTCAGAATCAAAGCAATTATTGTCATAATTGAACAAAAGTTTATTAACAATAAAAATTAAAAAAATAATATTAAGGTCTAGAATAAGGCTATGCATATCAATTAAGACTTCTGATTTTGATTAACATACAATAATAAAAATATCATATTGTGATTTTCATGATTAATATACAAAATTCAAGTTATTTCATTATGATGTACATGTATGTTCCATATTAAAACCCAGTCCACAAACAGACATGTGGCTTAATATAAAAGGAACAAGTTTGAATTTGTAAAAATAATAAATTTTTTAAAAATATATTTTATAATTGATTCCATTTGAAAAACTATACACAAAATTTACACATACATGTCTATCTATGAACATATAGAAGATATTTATTAATATTATTAATTAGACTTTTTTTTCAGTCAATAAAAATATTTTTTTCCTTTTTTTAAAAAAAAAAAAAATAAAGTCAATCTTTAATCAGGTAACTCAAAAGTTTTTTTTTATGACAGGTTACTCTCAATTAATTAGTTATATTTTTCAATTAATTTAAAAAAAATTTTTGATGTCCTATTTTGCTTTATTCAAAATAAATTAATTCAATTATTATTTTTAGATTTTAATTAAATTCAAGTAAAATTATTTATTTGTTCTGTTAAAATATATAGATTTTAGATGTCATTTTTACAAAAGAAATTATTTAAAATTTTATTGTTATATATAATGCTACTCATAATTGTATATGTTTGTTGGTATTCATGAAGCAGGTATAGTCCAGTATTGTTATAAACAGGAAGGTATAATCAGCTATGTTGGTATTCTCCCTTATGTACAGGACATGATGAGCTTCAGGCCAGCAAATTACTGGCATAGGTTAATTGATCCATTTTAAGTTGACCCAGACTACGAGGGAATCAAAACTTATATGTAGAACTAGTAGACTGATCACTGCTGGATCTATTGGCTTGACTTCATCTCCATGGGAGCTATGTTTATTTTCATAACTCTCCCAACCCAATTTTTTTAATCAACTCTCTTAGTCAACTGCTTCACAAAAATATTAAGACAAGAACTGTCTTCAAAAATTACTATCCAAATTTTGCATCTAGAATATTTGTCCACTGCTTCTCAAAATATTTTAAAGCCAAAATTGCAGCTCATTATGAGCCAGATGCTTCTCTAAATATTAAAACTAGACATTGCAAACAACTAATTTGGCCAACTACTTATCAAAATATTAAAGCTAGACTTCTGGTCAGCTTTTACAAAAATTGCTAGCCAAAGATTGCAGCTGTCCTATTTGATTACTTCTCAAAATATTAAAACAAGACTTTTCTGGAAAGCTTTACAAAAACTCCAAACAAAACTGAATTGCTATTTTTATCAGCATTTTTATAGAATCATATGGAGGTTATAAAATTACATTGCAAACTGTTTTAATTTGGCTAATCCTTTTTACTCTTTTGGTGATAAAACATGATAACTGCTTTAATCTGTCTTAATTTAAAACATTTTTATCCTTCCAAAAGCACTTTTAATCAAAAGTTACATTTTGGAAATTTTATCAGTTTAACTAATTAAAAAGGTTTCAAAATAGATAATAGATATTGTATACAAGCATTAAAAATTGCAAAGATAGATATTTTTACAATTATCAATACACATTCTTGTCTTTAAATTTCAAAATCAGAATATATTAATTTATTGATCAGATGTTTTTTAAATGTTTAATTTATAATTAAATTATGTTTTAAATTCAGAGTTATTTAACCAATATTTTGTGAGGTATTATACTACATTTTTCATCAGGTGTTGCTGGCCTGACCAGTGACAGTACTAGCATCTGATTCAAACTGGGATTCCTAGATTATTGAGTATTGAATTTTAAGGTAATGTTCTAACCAATTTGAGCCCTCTTACATGTTTTGTTTGATAACTCTCATCAGAGGTGCCACCACAGTGGAGCAATAACTCACAACCATCTGTTTTTATTTAGTTTCACAATGTATTTTTATTATTTTTGTGTACAAATTCATTATTTACTTTTGTCAGATCTTTTGGTGTTCACATTTTTGATAAGATTTTAATGTTTATTTGAGAGGATTGCAAAGTTAAAAATGTATGGGTGGATGCTAAGTACTGTGAAAGTTTTGCATGTTTATTTTTGTGGTATTGGCTTCTTTTGCCATATTGGATTATTTATTTTGTTTACTTGATCATATTAATGCATTTATTTTAATTTAGTCATTTTAAAATGCCTATTTTGTTGTTTTTAATTTCAAATAGCTTATAGTTTATTAAAATGTAGTATTTGCTTAGGAATTTCGTTTACTCATAATTTACTTTTTTGTTTTAATTTTGATCCACTATTGTAAAAATATCAATTATATATATATATATATAATATATATATATATATTTATTTATTATATATATATATATATATATATATATATATATAATAAATAAAATGTCTATTAATTAAAAACAAAATTGTAATTATAATTGAAATAATAAATTTAATGGTTTACAAACAATTACAAACAATCCTTAAATCCACAGAAGTACTTTTGGTTAATTTCTTAAACCTGCCTCAACTGCCATTAAATTCAAAAACAAAAGTGGAGCAAACGTCATCAATTCAAATTCCACGAATCTCGTATTATAATGTTGGCAGCTTGTCGATTTATTAAATGCATTTTATTCCTGTTTATAAAAATTGCCTCTTTAATTTTTCTTTTACTATGGTTTCTCCTTCAGTTTTCTTTAATCATGAAAAAACATGTAAATATAAATTTAAATTTGATTTTGAAAATGTGAAAATTCTTCATGAAGAGAGAAACCATAGTAAAAGAAAAATTAAAGAGGCAATTTTTATAAACAGGAACAAAACACATTTAATAAATTGACAAGCTGGTAACATTAAAATATGAGATTTGTGGAATTTGAATTGATGACGTTTGCTCCCGCTTTTGTTTTTGAATTTAGTTGCAGTTGAGGCAGGTTTAAGAAATTAACCGAAAGTACTTCTGCGGATGTAAGGATTGTTTGTAAATGTTTGTAAACCATTAAATTTATATATATAATTTCTACAGTTTTGATACATTTTTATGATTTTTATTTTTTGATCTTGCTATTGACTACCTAATGCACAAAGTCCGTTAAATATTTTATAATGACTATTGATATATATATTTTAAAATTTTTTAGAGTTTCATATCAAAATTTTAATTTCAGATAACTTCATACAGTAATTTTGTTTTGAATTAATCATAAACTATAGAAGATGTAAGATAAACTTATCAGCAAGAACAGGAGCTGTAAGAGGGTTCCTAAGATTGAAAAGAAAAAGTTGAAATCTCCCCATCATTCAGGACTGCAAGATTTTATTTAATTAAAAAATATAATGAATCAAGTGTTGTAATGATAAAATAAAAAACAATAATGTTTCCTATCAGTCGATTTTGAATAGAAATAAATTAAGATAGAAACAGTTTATAATGCTTTTTGCATTAAATAAATATAACATGTATCTTAATTCCTTTTTTGTTTTCCATTTTTTACAACTTAATACATTTTATGTTTAATAACTTGCCAATTATAAAATTTTCCTATTAAATTATTTATTAAAATAATATGCATACAAATTTTGCTTATTAATAACAATGCAAGAAAAGGTGTTTTTCTATTAAAATTTGTTACTTTCTTTTAAAGAATATAATAAAGGTACATTGATATTACTCCTGCTATGATGAATTACTGCAATGAAGTTTTTATCTGGTAATATTTATGTAAAGTTTCCATTTATCATGTCATGGCAACCAAGAATCTTGGCATGACTAATCCATGTCAAATAAACTGACTTATCCTTTCCATTTTAGAAGATATTAAATGGATCAGTTCACCACAGTGTCTTTTTTAACCCTCAATGATATAATACATATCTCATGTCATTTGTAATTAATACAGTTTTATAATTAAAAATGTACATTTACAATTAAAACTTTATATATTTGGGTTTTTTTTAAAAAAAATATATATATATATATTTGGTACGCTCTCTATGTGTTTTTATATATATATATATATATATATATATATATATATATATATATATATATATATATATATATATATATATATATATATATATATATATATATATATATATAATGTTAAACTTATAGTTAAAACTTTGTTACAGCTTGTCAGTTTTTTTTTTTTTTATATTTCTCCTTTTTCCATAATGAATATATCTTTCTATAATTGAAAATAAGATGTGTTTTTGTTTTAAATTTGAAATTGGTACTACACATTATGGGTTCTTATGATAGCACAAAGTGTCACATTTTGCCAAAGGGGAAACAATGGCTTTGATGACACAAAATATCATAATAAAAATTCATAAAAAGTCCTGTATTAAAAAATCACAGCTAGTATCATAATGTGTTTTTCTTTTTTTTTTATAATGAATATATCTCCATTTTTTTTACATTTGAGCTTTTCTATTACACATGATATCTCGTATTACTCCTGGTGACATATTATTCTAGTTGGGATATATTTAAAATAACATCTGTTTGAGATCTGTGGAAACATTTTAATGATTAAAATTGTCTGCACATTATTTTAAACATATCACAAATATTAGACTAATACATCATGAGAGAAATATATCATAGCGGGATTAATACCAAAGTAATATAATAAATATCAATTTCTCATTTTCCTTTTCTGTGCTAATAATGTTTAATATTGTAAGTATTTCCATTGTGATCCATCAAAATTTTGACTGTAATACTAATTGTAAAATGTGACAAAGGAATAAACAAACCATGTTTTATATTTGGCGTTAAAGATAGTTAGTACTTTGATCAGTATGATCAGAATTCATCATGGCAACTTATACTTATGTTACTAATAAACATTATTATCTGTTGTTCCTATCTGATATGTTTAAAAAATTTTATTGATAAGTATAAAAACCCATAATTCATTTCATTATCAATTTATAAATACAATCTGCAAGTAAGACAATGTGTAAATCTCATTGAAATTTACAAAAAAATTACTAATGGTTCATAAATGTTAAATCAGTTTAAACAACTAAACAGGTTTGAATTTGTTATAAAAATTATTTAAAGCTGAGCACTTTCAATATTGAGTAGTCTCAAAATCATAGGAATATGTGACTAAAGGATGTTGAGATCTAAATTTAAAGTTACTTTTGAATATTAAATAATAGATTATTGTAAAATTGAATTTTTAGGAATAGATTTACATAATAATTATGAAAGTAGTCACAACAAGTTTCATTTCTTAAAATGAGGGGTTCTTATGTTATTTTTATTGATGATGTGATTATTTTTAGTTATTGACCACATCTCCTTCACCATTCCTTTCAGTCATCTTTCTCAGAGGAAACAATCTCAGCTATAGATCAATCAAAATTATGGCCTGATTGCAACTCGTGATTCAAGAAAATGGAAGAATATTCATTGTGTTTCTTGGTCCAGTTGTATAGATATTTATTGCTGGGATAGTCTTATAAATATATTAGCTCAGGTTTCACCATAGTAAGACTTCACAAAAATAGGTTCATTTGCTCTGAGAGGAATGACAGAAACAGAAAGATGAAGGAGGCATTGTCAATAGCTAAAGATGATCACACCATCAATAAAAAGAATTCTAGCATATCTCTTTCTAAAAATTGATACTTCTAGCATCCACTCTTATCATTAGTATGTAAAATCTACGTTCAAAAATTTATTTTATGATAATCTATTATTTTATATTTAAAAGTAACTTTAAATCTAGATCTCAACTTCCTTTAGTCACATAATGCTATGATTATCATATTATTCAGTACTGTTCAGCACTCAGATTTGAATAATTTTTTTTATTGCGAATTCAAATATGTTTTATTATTTAAAAAGTTTTATCATTTTTAAACCATTACATTTATTTTAGAAAAACAGAGTAAAAAAAAAAAAACTAACTTTCACATAATATATTATTTTAACTAATATTGATATTTCTAAAACAATTGATGAATTTTCTGCAAAAAACATCAAAGAAAAAATTTCATTAACGTTTTTTGTTCAAATTTATATATATATATATATTTCTTAAAATATGATTTTATTGCATTTGTTCAAATTTATATATATATATATATTTCTTAAAATATGATTTTATTGCATTTTTTATAATTCTATTTTTATACCTGATTTTATTTGAAAAACAAAAATAATTAAAATTGTTTTACAATAAAAATATTTAATTACACACATATAAGCACCTTATTAACCAATATTGTTAGATTACTGGAGAAAGATCTTTAAGTTTACTTCAATTTTTTACTTATATTGGTTTCTTATCCATATAGACTTTATGATTTTATCCATTCAAGAAGCCTTTCTCTAAGTCTCTTATGATTACTTGTCATCCAGTTTAATATGTCAAGTGCTTGAGGATTATATTCTCTTTTAGCAATATGTCTAGCTCAGTTATGTTTTAGCCTTTTAATATGTCCAATTATGTCAATGATATATGTTGGTTTTGTTTCTCTCAAGTTACTTTTTGTTGTACTTTGTTGTCTGAAGTCTATATATTGCTTTTTGTTTATGTATCCAAAGCCCAGATTTATATGTAAAGTTTGAAAGACATATTTATTAAAAACATTTCTTTAAAAAAAAAAAAAACAGGTATATTTTCTTTTAATAGTTCTCTTTCTACTAAAAACACTCCTTCCCATTTTTTATGATTAATTTCATCCATGATATTTTATGTTTCTTTGTTATCTGATTAAGATATTTGTAGTCAACTTCTTTTAATTCATTATTAATCTTTCTTTTCTCCTTATAAAAAAAAAATACTATTTAACCAATTGTTTGCTTTCATTTGAAAATGTGCAAGATTTTCTCAAGCTTTGAAGCATAATTTGTAAAACAATTCATAATATTCACAATCTAAGGTCTAATATTTTTTGTTATCCTAATTTTCCTAATTTTTTATTTTAACACACATTATGTTTTGCCTAGAACTGCTGTCAAAAGTTATATTGAGTTTTTTTTAGTGTTAGCACTTATTGAATCTTAGTTACTGCACTTTGATAAATATGTTTTATTCAAATTTGATATACTGAATTTATTTACTGATTTTCAAAATTTTATAGAATTAAATATTTTTTTACCACCCATAGTTTGAAAACACAATGACAACACATCTTCATTGTTCTTTTATAACTTTGTTTTAATTTATGTTAAATTTGTTTTTAAATCCATATTATTCTAAGTTGACTGTAGACAACATGTAATCTTAGAAAAGAACTTGTATAGAACTGATTTGTAATACGATTTTCTTTACTTTTTTTAAAATAAAAATATTACTACTGCCTTTGTTCATTCATCTGGTCTATATTTATCCTTTGATATTTGGTATATGATTTGCTGATATTTTTTTTCATCTGCTTTCATGATATCAAAAATAATTGAATCATTCTTTGAGAAATTTATTTACCATTTTTCATAGATTTAATTGTATGTTTCACTTTCTTAGTTAGAGTATTAGTAATTTAGATAATGTGATAATTACAGAAACTATTTTCTTTTTAATATTATTTTTCAATAATAGTGAGATCATTTCTTTTACATTTTTAAAATGTTTATTTTTTTCTAGTTTTAATTGCCAATTCAGTTATATTTTTTGTATTGTCACTAAACTTTAAATTAAAGACGATTTGACTTTAAATTGAACATAACTCAATGTATACGTAAACAAAGGTGTAAATTCCTTTTACTCAGGTTCTGACTGTAAAGTACTCTAAATATTGAGCAAAGGTATCAAGAATAGAATGAATCCCCCTATATGTAGTTGCTCTGATGTTTATAATCCTATCATTGACATTGTTTAATTATTACAATCAATGTTATAAAAGCAAGATGCTGTATTCAGCCTTGTATTATTAATTATGAGTTGAATAACTGTTAAGTGTCATATTCAATCTATTTGATAAATTAATTTCACTCCAAATTACCAACAAACTTGTCAATGGTATCCTTATAAACATCAGAACAACTAAGAATAGGTGGATTCATTCTATTCTTGATTCTTTTGTTCAACATTTAGAGTTTTTTTAAGTCATAGCCTGGAGAAAAGTGATTTACTTCCTTTGTATTATCATGAAATATTTTTACTATAATTTTTAAAAATTACAAGTATTCAACTTTTATAAGTGAAGAATTAAAACCAAATCCATTTTTATTTTTTATTGCATTGCCATAACTCAGGTAAAAATTTACTATTAAATTATGTATATAGTTGACTTTTAATAGTGTATGAGTCATCTTTTTATTGATATTGTATCTTCTCTGTTATCAAAGTATGTTGATATTGTAAAATGATTTGAAACTTTTACTTAAATTCACAGCGATAGTTCTAAAAGTTAAAAGAATCAACTGTTAATACGGTTTTCTTAATAACTTTTATCTCACTAGTTTTGCATTGACTAGTATTTTGTATATTAAATTTCTAAGTATATTGCAGTGTTTGAAATATTTTGTTACCAAAAATATAATCTAATAATCTTGTGCTTCATTTGAATGCTTGCATATTTTTTCTTTAGATTTTTACCATGAAAAAGTATTCATAATATACAGATTTTCTTATTCTACCAATTCCACGTGTCCCCTTTCTTTCTTATTTCTATCTCTACATTCAAATTTATCCACAGTGATTTTATTTTTCTGTTGTTTTACAATTGCAGCATTACAATCTTTTGTGGTCATTTTAAAATATTAGATCCAAACAAAAGCAATTTAAATAAAAATTATTTATTTATTCATTAGCATAAGAATTGTTGGGTATAAATCTAGATTTTCTACATTTCACGTTTTTTTTATTAAATTATGATAACTAATCTTGCTAATCTTTTTTATATACTATCAATCTCCACTATGTTATTCCTCTAGTTTTTATTTCTTATAAATTTTATTTCACTTTTGCTCCCAATGCTATGAACTTTATAATAAAATGTGTTATTAATTGTCTTTTCATTTTTCGTTTAATTTCACAAAATTTGATAATGTTCTATTTAACAGGTAACTAAATAAAATATCCTTGAATAGAAATTTAAGTTTACAATTAGTGTACTTTTAGTATTCTTCATTTTTATTTTTTCAACTACTAGTTTTGTCAATGACCTAACAACTATGAATGATTATCATCAAACATGTTATCATGCATCTTGCTTTCAAGAAAACCCAAATTATATTTTAGTTAAATCTATCAGGCAACTGAAAAGAAGGATCATGCCATTCCTTAATCTTAGAATCAAAGATAAAAACCAGTAACGTTTCCATGCTGACTAATGCCTATTGGTTAGCAGCTTGTCTATTTATTTCCTATATAAATTATTAGATAGTAATACTAGTTGTAGTGACATTATAATTTGATCTAATTGTATGTTAAAGCCTCAAAGAAATATTATCAGAAAATAGCAAACATCTTTCTGCAACTATGTATGATATGTGGTTTTTTCTGTTATAGTCAAATGCTGGATCTCTTTGTAGCATATATAGTCGTAAGCAAGTGTTCAGGGGATTTCCAGAAATCTCTAGATAGATTAGTCTTGTATGGAAACATTACATTTTTCCACATTTATTATTGCTGATCTGTCTCATTGTTTGGTTTATTAAATCACTTTTTATCTGCGAATAAGAATTTTAACTTTTAAATTCAACATACTTTATTATTTTTTGTCTACTTTTAATAATTGCATGTTTAATTAATGCATATGTAGATCAGTTTTTTTCAGGTAGAATTATTTAATATAGATGCAATAATTCTTATCATATTTTTAACAAAAAATTTTCAGTAATTTTGTAGTACCAGATAAGTGTAATCAATGCTTTCATGAATCTGAGAAAAATGAAAATCTAATTTAAATATATAATAATCAATTTAAAAAAAAAAAAAAAACTTTAAACACTCAGCAGGGAATAATTTCAAATACTTTTCTGATTAGTTTTAAAACTAATTTAATATGTAATTACAATATACTAAACTGTAATTTATTTTTAATGTTTGATGACTAAAGTTTATATTATCAATTTTTCTGAAATTAAATTATTTTTAAAACAATTTATTTAGGAAATGAGAAATAAATTTACATTAGTTTTCAGTAAAATGTTGGGTGTCAATTTTTTTTAATTTTTATGTTTTAAGTTTTTTATTGTGAAAATGTTTCAGCGAAATAAACAAGTATAACATTTATTTGTGTTTAGGTAGATTGTTTTTTTAAATAATTTTTTCTAATAAAAGAAAAATGTATTATTATCTAAGACCATCTTATCCTTATATAGACCATTCACTCCATTATTTAACCAAAATAAAATAGACTTCTCGAATGTGCAAACGGACAAAACCTTTTAGATAGTATATATGTATGTGTGATTGACTCTGGCAATATAAAATGCATTGCAGTTATTAACCATGCTGGCTTGTTAGATTTGCAATCTGCAGTGTTTTCTATGTCAACTCTAAGTGCAAATAAAGATAAGGAAATAATGAGGTAAGTAAAAGGAAAAGAGAACAGAAAGTGATAATAATATTAATATTATATATATTAAAAATATATTTAAAATATATATAGAAAGTTATTAATGTCTGGCCTAATATAGAGGTTACTTTTTCAACAGTAATATATATATATATACACACCTGGGTCTCGCTTTATGCAAATTATTTTAATGCTATTTTGAAGTTGTGTGATTCATGTTTCTTCTTAATATCTTTCATATTTCACTATATTTATTAGATATCAAGAAATTTAAATTATTAATAACATATTTTGACTTGAAATCCTTTTTTTTTTCAAAAATATAACGTTATATTAGCAGCTAACGTGAATATGGCCTGAAGCTGCATTTAGAATATTAGCTTCTATGTAAATAACCTACTTATACTAATGAGTAAATAATAATAATAAATTTATATTTACATATAAAAATATCGCAATAAATATTCAAAAATTTTAAACTTTTAAAATGTATTTTGTTAATTATAACAGAAATAAATAATTTTTTAGATTTTTAAAATAAATAATAATGAAGATTTTATTGATTTTATAAACTGAAAATAATCTTTCTAATGATAATTTGTAATCTTTTTGTTTTGATTACGATTTCATTTTTTTAGTATAGAAACAAAAAACTATCAACACAGCTCAAGACTGAAAGTGGCACTAGTTGTATGTCACATGATGAATCTGATTTCTCAACAGTTCACAAACGAACACATATTGTCAAATAGCCAAATAACCGCTAATGACTAAAATATGTATGAAAAAATGTAAAATTAAATACTGTAGTTAATAAAAAAAGTAAAAAAAGTTTGTCTTGTATTATTTTTTTTCAAATATTTGAAATTTTTTATTAGTTATATTTTATTTCCTTATTTTTTTAATGTGAATTTTAAAGTAATTTTTCCTTCTTGCTTTGCTTTTATGTGATTTCTGAAAATCACAACCCCTATCCCCATTTTTCAAGGTAAGTTAAGTGTATTTTTGTGCAATTTCTTTTGTGCGTGTTTTCTGAGAAACCTATCTACCGCATAAAATGAGACCTAGGTGAATCCGATTCAAATGGTATTTCACAGAAAAATAAAAGTAACTTTTGGTTTTATTAAAGTTTAAAAAAAAAGTTATTTAAAAGTTTGTTTATAAAGAGTACATGTAATGACACAGGTACATGATTATTTAAAATTCGGTCATTTCTATTTTTTTTTTTTTTTATAGATTTTATTTTTAAAATAGTTTTCATTTTGGTTCCTTGTTTTAGTTTTAACAAAATTATTAAAGGCAAGTAAAAATTTTAATTGCATTTTTGTTTTGATTATAATTGTTTCTAATTTATTTTAACTAAGCTGAGACTTGTTTTTAAATATTTTTGAAATAATTATGAATAAGATTAACACTTTTGAAAAACCACAAATTAAAAAAAATGTTTTGAAAAGATAAGAGTTCTTATAGATAGACCTGGGATTACGACTGATGATTCTCCAGCTATTGTTGTTGATGCTGCTTGTTAGTCATTCTGCAACTTTTAGTACACCAATTTAGAGACTTGTTTAAATTGCTGTGCTGTTATAATTTCTTCAATGCCAAAACTATATGCAAGAAAGAACTGCTTTAACCTTTTCAACAATTATTATTTAATTGGCCGAATGAGTTAAAAATCAAAACTTGTAATTGGCCAACTCACAACTTTAACAAAATCTATTGTTAAAATAGATCACTTTTAATAATATAAATACATTAGTTTCATTTGTAAAAAGTATATTACTGAATTGTCAGATTATGAAACAAACGAAAGTCTTTTCAAAAATAAAATTTGATTTATAATTTAAAAAATATTCAATTGCAGTGAAATAAAAGTAACTGCTATTCAACCAACCATTGACACAATCTTTTTTTTTCACTTTAACGTTACGATCAATATGTAGCAATAAATAAATAATTCTTGATAATATCTTAACTATTTTTCTAAAATAATTTGATTTTTAGTATTATTTTATCAATAATAATTTGTAATTCAATTCAAATATTTTTTAAAATGTTGTAAACATTCGTTTATAATTTTCATAATAAAAATCAAAACGAACGTAACTTTTTACTTTTTGGCAGCCATTTCCCTTTCTGACAAAAGTGGGACAGCCAATAAGATTCAAGAAAAGTTGGTGAGGAGGCAGTGCTTTGGTTTTGTTTGACATATATGGTCATTTTTATTGATTTTTTACTTGTGAAATAAATCTGAAGAGGGCACCATCTTACAGAACTTTTGATTTTCTTTCGAATGACATATTATATGTATACGTGGGATAAAAAGTAGCCGATTTAGAGTGATGTCAAATCTTCTCATTTTTAGACGAGTCATGCATTATAAGAGTTAATAGTATTTTCGCCATGCTGTACTAGGCCAACTTAAAGATGAGTCCTGGAGCCAAATCGTCCCGCAAAATTATGTCACGAGAGCTTAAGAAGAACTGAATCCTATCATTTCCTCCTGCCTCCTCAAGAAAATAGAAACCTAAAGTCTACACTGGAGTTCTTCCAAGGAATGAACTATTTATACCATGCTGGAAGATATCAGCCAATTTTAAATTTATACCTCGAGGTAACATGTTTCTTTTATTCTTTCCAGGGTAAAATTTTAAATCTCAGTTTAATATTAAAAGTAACATATTTTATTATATTGTTTCTTTATTAAATTTAAAATATTTAGAGTATGTATTTTGGATGTTATCATGGTATTTATAGTATGCCTTGGAATCTTAGTTTTAAGATTCCAAGTTTGTTTTCCACTTTATGTATCTGAGAGTGTATTGTGAGATTGTATTTTATATGCTTAATATGTCTCTTTTTATTTTACTAACTTTTACTAAATGCTTTGGCAATCTTTCCTAAATTCAATTTTGCTCACCTTTCCCTCTTATATTGTTATGAAATTAATTGTAAATACATTTAGTTTGCATTTCTTGCAAACCGTAAAACTTTTGGCTGGTGGTTTGTTGTGTTTTGTTATTCTAGTTTTCTGTAGTTGGAGATTTTGTGTCATTTTCAGATTACATAAGATCGTAATCATATTTTTTTTGTTTTGTATGTGAAATCAACCATGAATTGCTTTAAACATGGTATATCATGAGCTGTTCTTTCGGCAAATGATGTCATTGGTCTCGATGCCTTATTCTGGGCCAACAAATGCTCGCTGGTGTGGTTTCATTGATTTCCTAGAAGACTATATTGTTTTTTATATCTCTGAATTAGAAAACTAGAAATGTTGTTCTTTTATAAATCACCAACAGAAAGATACTATTAATTGATTTTTTTTTAAATTGTAGGTGAGAGAATGAGCCTTTCAGCCAAAGTATTTAAGTTTTTTAATTCAGAACTCATATACACTCTCTGATAAATATTCTTATAAAAACCTAGGTCAAACTTTAATATTTTTTTTTGCTAGATTTATTTGATAATTTATTTTTTTGCTTTAAAGTTATTTGTCAGAGCGTGTACTGAGAATTTAGTTTGTGAAGTTATTTGTAATTCTAATTATTTTACTTTTTTGATAAATGCTTGGGCAGACATAAATAGTTTTCTAATTGATTACCTGTCTCCTATTGAAACTTTTAATTATTATACTCAGCTTATTTGTGACCAGTCATTTGATTGGCGACTCACCCGTATTATATGTCTGTTTTCCTTAAATCAGAGATTTAATGTTTTATCAATTTTAAATAATTTACACTGGAGTATTTTCTAAGTTTTCTATTTCTTTAAATTTGAGATTTAAGTTTTCTCCCATTTCATAAACCATACTCTGATATATTCATTTACCATGTTTGTGTTCTTGCATTGTAATCAACTGTGCTAGTCTTTAATGTGATTAGCCATGAAACTGTTCTGTGGACAATATTACATCATTAGTCTAAGCTAGACACTGTTTTCATCGATTGCTGCAAGAAACTTGCATTTCATTTTCATTTTAGAACTTTTGAATAAGTAAACCAGAGTTCCTTAGGTGAGTTGTCACCTGAAGGAAAATCCTTCCCTCTTTTTTAATTCTTTATTAGAAAATAAGTCTGTCTGCCAGAGTGCTGATGTTTAATTTCTGTTAGTACACGTCTGATAGAACTGCATTTATTGTGTATAAATCTCTGTGAGTAAAAATTTTATATTACTCTTAATAAAACTTTAAAATTATTTAAACTTAATTTTGCTGATATTTGTCTTAGTGCTTTTATTTCTCAATTGTCTGAACAATATTCACGAGCTCTTGCTATCTCCCTGAGTCTAGTCGGTGCAAACCATCATCACCATCCACTTTTGATCAGGTAAACAAATTTTCCAGATATGCCGTGATCTGGTGGCACCCTATATGATCAAGGGTAGATGGAGTGACCATAACTATATATATATATATATTTATATGTTCAAAAGGT